>PVJI01011277.1:0-56778 GCA_004026765.1 Micronycteris hirsuta
AAGCAGCAAGAGAAAAGGAGACAGTTACCTACAAAGGAATTCCCATAAGACTGTCAGCTGATTTCTCAAAGGAGACCTTTCAAGCAAGAAGGGGCTGGAAAGAAGTATACCAAATCATGAAAGGCAAGGACCTACATCCAAGAATACTCTATCCAGCAAAACTTTCATTTAGAATGGAAGGGCAGATAAAGTGCTTCTCAGATAAGGTCAAGTTCAAGGAGTTCATCATCACCCATGAAATGTTAAAGGGATTTATATAAGGTATGGAGGGATATCAACAGGGGAGTGGGAGGGGAAGAGAGGAGGAAAAAGTAGAGAGAAAAAGTAGCATAAACGGTAGGTAGAAAACAGACAGGGGGAGGTTAAGAATAATATAGGAAATACAGAAGCCAAAAAACTTATGTGTATGACCCATAGACAAAAACTAAAGGGGGGAAAATGGGACAACTGTAATTGCATAATCAATAAAATATATTTAAGGGGAAAAAAAGAAAAAAGAAAAAAAGTAGTTGAATCTCGGTAAGAAAGCTTTGTGGCATTTGAACTTATCCTGGCCCCATCCTCTACTCCCCGGCTCAGCAACAGCCATAAGGACAAGACTGCATACTGCTCTGGGTTACTAGGGCCAGAGGGACTTAATCTCAAAGAAGAGTGGTTGTACTGGGTTGGCTAAAAAAGTTTGTTTTTTTCCCATAAGATGGCTCTAATAGCACTTAGTTGTTGTTTTAACTTCATTCAAAACAATTTTGTTAGACTGCACTGTGATGGCTATCATATCAGTGTGCGTTAAAAAAAAACTTATCAAAATCAGTGAATTTTTTGTGTAGTCATTTTAATTCTGAAGATGGAAGAAAATACACATTCTCAGCATATTATGCTTTACTGTTTCAAGAAAGGTAAAAATGCAGCTGGAATGCAAAAGATTTGTGCAGCGTCCGGAGAAAGTGCTGTGACTGAAAGAACATGTCAAAAGTGGTCTGTGAAGTTTTGTGCTGGAGATTTCTTGCTGGACGATGCTACCCGGTCAGGTAGACCAGTTGAAGTTGATAGTTAACAAATCGAGACATTAATTGAGAACAATCAACATTATACCACGCAGGAGATAGCCAACATACTCAAAATATCCAAATCAATGAAGTTATTGGTGAAAATGAAAATGTCTTTTATTTTATAGAAAAAACTAAACGGACTTTTCGGCAAACCCAATATGTTTTGACCTGTCTGGTGATTTTTCTCAAGATCCCCTCAAAGAGCTTGCTTTTATTTCATCTAACTCTCCTAGGGCCAAGAATTGGGAGAAAAGAGGAATTTGGTAAAAACATTTAAAAGCAAATGTATTAGCCACTGCCACCTGGGGCAAGGAATAATAATTTAGTACAGACAATATACAAACTAAAAGCTTAGGAAGAAAGGCTGGGGAATAAAATGCTTTGAGGAATAGGGGCTTTGAAAAACTCTCACATAACTCCCAGGAGTCTACAAGTCCACACACTCACTCAGGGTTGGGCACTTGCTCAAAAGACCTGAAAAGGCCCTAAGCTCTCACCTCTGGCTGACTCTGCACAAACAGGAAGAGAAAGCCAAGGCACAGTTGTAAACTGCCTAGCTGAGTGTTGAAGGCATTCTGGAATTAGAAAGTGGTAATGTTTGCACAACACTGTGAATGTACTAAAAGCCACTAAATGGTACACTTTAAAATAATGAATTTTATGTTACATGATCAAAAAAATGATTTCAAGAGGCTTTGGAAAATCAAGAGAGAGAGAAAGAAAAGGAGTCTGAAGAACAGAGAAACTAGCAGGGGGCCCAGCACTTCAGACAAACTGCCCAGACAGAAAGTGTGGCTAGCACCAGAGATCATTCTTTCCTCCAGTCTCCACCCCTGGCTAACAACAGATTTGAAGAGTCTCTTTAAATCACTTTATTTTTATTTATTTATTTTGCAAAGAAAGGGTCAGGTTTGATGTCCTGGTCCTTGGACCCAAGCTGTCCAGCACCTGGCCATTCCCCGTGGCCCTGTTGTTCACTCTGGTGGCAGCTGTGCTATTATCCTTGGGTACCAGTTCCACGTCTGGCTCCAGCTTACCCATACTGAGGGGGACAGCACAGGCCCAGAGCAGGCCAGTAGCCAGCGTGGCACCCATACCCATGGTCGCACCTCCTAGCAAGAGCTGCCTGGGCCCCCGCAGTGCTGCCAGGCCCACCATGTAAGAGGTGCACCACCCTATATCAGGCATAGGCCACCCAGCAGGAAGAAGCCATAGGTAGCTTCCTGACCCATGCTACTCTGCATGAAGGAGATGACCCCGATGCTGGATGCCAGGAGGCCTTTTGAAACAAAGAGAGGAAGACTCTGTCTCATTAGCCTTCCAGAGGAGTCACATATCCATGCAGTCCAGCTCAGACATGGGGGAGTGGGGGAGTGGGGGCACAGGGAGGGGTCTGAGGCCACGGCAGGAGGTGAAGGCCTGTCCCCGGAGCGTCCTGGCTTCGGGGACAGAGCAGTGTGCCTCCCTCCTCCAAGCATAGTTGGGCCAGGCAGCAGGCCTAAATCATTTTACATGAGTGATATGTATGGTATGTGATTTATATCTAAAGATCATAAATAGAAACATCTAGGAGAAAAAAGTAACTAAAATCAAGAATAAACAAATAACAGTTTAATATTATTTTCAAATATTTCCCCCCCAGCTTTATTGAGGTATAGCTGAAAAATAAAACTTAAAGATATTTAAAGTGTACATGATGATGATTCATAAAAGGATTCCCTCCATCTAGTTAATTAACACATCCATCCCCTCAGATATGTGTGTGTAAATATTTAAGCTCTACTCTCTTAGCAAATTTCAACTATACAATACAGTGTTATCAACTATAGTCTCCTCAAATATTTTCTTTTGAAAACAATTTTCAAACAAACGTAGTACAAACATAAGGAAATTAAATGAATGGTTCACATATTAAATACTTACTGAGTACAATGATAGCCTCGAACCTCAGGCTTTGGCTGGTGTTTCTTTAGGTGCTTGCTGAGTCCAGAACCCCTGTGAAAAGACTTTCCACAAACTGAGCAGTGATACTTGGACTCTCCTATAAAAGTAAAACCATGTCACAAATCCAGCAATCAGGTACTTTTCCAATAGAATATTTTGTCATATTTCATATTGCTATTCTATCAAAGAGACACGAAAGCTATAACATTTGGCAGCACCCTTCTGAGAATAATAAGAAACCATGTCAAAATCCCTATTTCCTCTTAACTGCAGTGCAAACAGAGCTACTACCACCCAAAGAATGTGGTACACTTGCATAATCAACTGGATTCTAATGGTAAGCGTTGAATACAAGAGCTACAGCAGATACCTATCCATCGGCCATTGTCACATAACTGCTTTGAGTATTTGAAAGTATGTGTGCAATAAAAATTTTAATGAAAGTATAAGCCACATATCATGTCAACAGTTACATCTGCCTACTACTTAATTTTTTAAACTGTACATATAGCCACCAGTATATTAATATAATTTCTGAAATAATCACCATACAATCAATGTAACAGTAAATTAATAATATACATTATGTACAGAGTGGGGCAAAAGTAGGTTTACAGTCATTCACATAAAAATAATACAATTATTAATACAAGAATAAATTGTTTTGCGTAGTCACACCTGTAACCCTACTTTTGCTCCACCCTGTAATTATGTCAATATAAATTTCTCATTACCTGTGTGAATACTCATATGTTCTTGAAGACTCCGTTTGGTAACAAACGACTTAACACACAGTTCACACTGGAACTGCTTCTGTGATTGATGGAGACTCTGGTGTAATTTTAGACCATGCTTGTAGATGAAAGTCTTTCCACAGACCTAAGACAGCACAGGTGTTTAAACCAGTAAAACAGAAAAGGAGATAGGAGCTGTTTCTGAATGAAAACAGAGAAACCTATATGCCGTTTTAAATAAAAAACTTAAATTATAAACAAAATAACAAAGTGAAAGTTGAAACAAATGCCAAAGGTATTAACTGGTTGATCAAATATTGCTATTTTTCTTACCAAAAAAAAACCCCTCATGCTATCCTTGTGAGAATTGGCAAACAGTATACCTTATATATTAAGAGACACAGGAACTCAAAAAATATACTTATTTCCTGCTATACCAACTAGAACAGTGCTTCTCACACGCTCTGTGTTGGAGAACCAGATTTTTCTGCCCTCAATCCATTAGAGATTTTTGTTAAACACAATAAAAATGTCATAATAATGTCAAATTTCCACAATTGTTTCTAAATGCTTATTCTCCATTTCTGTATTTATCTTCCTTAGACCATATATTTTGAACAACACTACACCAGAAGACCAAAGGCCCAATTAATACTTAGTTTTTAAATTTATGAATAAAATGATACTCAGGGTTTGGCTTCAAAATTATTGAGGGGAAGGGGCAGTAGGGCAGTGAGTGACAGCTGACCCTATATTGACAACTACTGCATCTGGATGAAGGGTACATGAGGATCTATCCATTCCCTTACATTCTATTCTCACATAACAAAAACTAAACAAACGAGAGAGAAAATAGTTCAAAGTTGGCTAATCACAGGATTATTTACTGAAGAGTCATAGTTTGGCATTTAGGTACACTCAGTCCTTAGTTCTAGAGAAGGATACATAGCTTAGGCAGGATTTTTGCTAAGGAGATTTGTTTGAAGTCCTGGCTTCCTTTTGCGTCCAGGTCAGTCCTGCTGAAGGTTAAGGGATGACTGGGATGATTCTTACCCAGTACATCCTCTGAATCCTAATAAGTTTCATGAATGTCTTAAATAGATTCATTTCAAATTATAATAAATTAAACAGCAGATTTAGAACACAACTAGAAATCACCCTTTACCGAAGCAACAAACTAGAAATGTCACAGAATTCCCTGTGACATTTTATAAGTGTAAGGATGACTCTTACTCTGGTAAGAGTCAACCAGTCTTATCACCACTTAAGTTTCAATCTTCTTTATATAACAAAATAAATGTTATGGCTTTACCTGACATGCATGTGGCTTTACGCCAGTGTGCTTTAACATGTGTATTCGAAGAGAATATAATTTAGGTAGTGTCCTTCCACATATGGAACATATAAATTCTCTTTTGGTTCTGCCCTTCTCAGGCAATGTTCCTGATGCCTCATGAGACGTGGAACTGGAAGACGACGAAGTGGGAGCAGCTTTTCTGGTATGTCGAATAAGGTGTGCCCTCAAGGAGGCACTGTACTGAAACTGTTTTTTACACAACTAAAAGAAAAAGTAGAAGAAAAACAAAATTCTGTCTAAATGTAATTTCTTTTCAAATGTTAAGTAAAACGACTCATAGCTCAACTTTCCATTTCTTTGTTACAATTATGTAAACCAACAAACACATATATTATGCAAAAGATAATATTGTAGGTACCAAATTATAAAGATGAAAGGGATAAGACTCAGTCCCCTACTCTGGAGAGGTTTATAATCTAACCACAGAAACAGAATTTACACATTAAAAAAGGTGAAATATTTAAGAAACATTAATCTGAGCAGTAAGGAAACGCTTCATTGAGGAAGCTGGGTCTGTCTGGAAGGAATGGTAGGAAACAGACAAAGACAGAAGAATGCTATCATTACAGGAGTATCAATAGTTGTTAGGTGGAGGAAAAGTAGGAGTTGGAAAAAGTAGGAATATAAAAGTAATGGTCCTTGGATTTTATCCTGTAGTTGTTGGGTATTCATGAAATCGAAGTTATACATGCTAATCATCTATAAAACTTATTTTTTAATAAATAAAACTTGTCTCTTGGTCCATTACCTCTTCCACCTGTTTGTTTTTTGACCCTCTCATGATGCTTATCTTTATAACTCTAAGTAACAGGAATAATGGATGATGATGGCTCTCCTTTGCCCCTCACTCTCTACACGTATGCGACTCCTTCCCATTACTCTACTTTCTCAATTTTATAGTTATATCGTAAGTTTGATTAGCTCCATTTAAGCGTTTACATTATTTGGGTGATGTAAATATTCTTACAGCTGGATCCTATGATACACTATGATTCTCTTTCCTTTCTTTTTGTTTTCGGTTTTTTTACCTCTTGTTGTATTTACTTCTAATTCATCACCAAACCATTTCCTTAATTGTCTACTGAGAGGAGATTTAAAACACAGCACCTTATGGGACATCTCTATCAAAGCAATATGCCTTGTTCCCACCTGGGTTGGTTGTTTCCTACATTTGGTCTCCATAGACCTGGGCCCCAAGTTTCCCATTTCCTGTCCGGCTTGTTTAAGTGGAACACCTCTGCCAACAGCTTCCTAAGAAAGGGAGTTTGAGAGGTAAAACTTTCCAGACCTTGCATGTCTGGAAATGTACTTACTCTACCATCACAAACAATTGATAGTTTGACTAGCTATTGATTCCAAATTAGAAATCATTTCTCTTTTCTATACATCCTTATACCTGATAAATTGCTTGCCCACCATTTAGCTCTTTTTCTGGAGCTTTCTCCTGTTCTTTCTTTTGGGGCATGTGTCTTTTTCTGCCCACATTGGCTGCCTCTCTGTGTTGATTTCTCTATGTATTAGGTAGACCTGCTATAACTTCCAGTCTTGGTAGGATAGTCTTATTTAGTAGGAGTTCTGTGGGACCCAGCAGCGCAGTCTCCTTGATCACCGGAGTTGGGAGTTCCAGGGTGTCCGTGTTGTAACTGAGTCTTGATTGCTATTGGCCCCTTCCTGGAAATTTAAGGACTCTGTGCCTTTATCTTCTAGCTTCCATTGTTGCTGCTGAAAAGCCTGAAGCCATTCTGACCTTAACACCCTTTCTATGAGACTGACCATCTTTTTTGCCTTGCAATTCATAAGAAATTCTCTTTGTCCCTTGATTCTGAAACTTTGTAAGAGACCTTGATATAGATTTATTTTCATCCACGGTTATAAGCATTCAATCTGCCTTTTAAAAAAATATTTTTTATTTCTTTTTTTTTAGAGAAGGGTAGAGAGGAGAGAAACATTGATGTGAGAGAGAGACATCAATCAGTTGCCTCTTGTAAACGCCATGACCAGGGACCATCAAACCAACAAGGAAAGCATGTGCCCTGACTGGAAACTGAACTGGCAACGTTTCGTTTTATGGGATGATGCCCAACCAAGCAAGCCACACCAGTCAGGGCTCAACCTGCTCTTTTAACAAAAAAACTATTCTTAAGCTCTGACATTTTTCTTTATTGCATCAATGATTTCCTTTTCTCTATACTCTGTTTGGAATTATGTGGATGGTAGATATCTTAGATCAATCCTCTAAATTTCTCTCACTCCCATTTCTAACATCTTTTTGCTTTATTTTCTAAGAGATTTAGACAATTCTATTTCCCAACTTTTCTGAGATTTTTATACTTATTAATTATATTTATTATTCCTAAAAAACTCTGCTGTTCTCTTATATCTTACTTGGTTATTGTTTTGTTGATGTAACTTTTTATTTTTATCTGATATAAAATCATACTTTCTGGATTGGTGGTTTTCGGGGTTTTTTTTTAAGTTTTCCTCTTTCTACATAGCCTTAAATTCCTCAAAGTTGCTTTTTCTTCTTGAAATATTTATCATGAGTCTGATTATCCCTGATGTCTATTCATACTTTGGAAGAAGATGTTATAATAAAAAATGTGATTGGAATTTCTGTGTAACTGGAGGAGTGGGCTGTCAACCACAGGCTTCAGTCAGCGCTATCTTTAGGTCTTTTGTTTATGGGCTTTGAATTTCTCATCTCTGAAAAATCTTCTCTCTTCAGATTAAAGACCTGACTGTTCACATGCTGGGGCTTGATGAGGAAAGGTAACTAGAGAAGTCTCACTATTCAGTGTGTAAGGTTTTACTTTTCCCTGTTTTGGGTACAGTGTGTTCACCCTCTCTGTACAGTGTTTTCACAGCAATTACAATTTTATCTTTTCTAGAAAGTAAAGGATGGATCTTTGTCTACAGAAGTGTTGGTGGGGACTTAATTGCTTCTTAAAAAGACTTTCTAACAACCAGACTCACTTTTAAGGTAGCTAGTAATACTAATTCCTGAGCTGTTTGGTAGTTCTCCAATACAATTTCAGTTGATGCCTACCTTTCCTCACTGAAAGCCTGGCAATTAGCCCTTTTAAATCTGCTGAATCTATGTATCAGAGTCCAGCATTTAGTTGCTAGGGTCTCCTCTCCTGTTCTCCTTGAGCTTACATTTTTAAAGTGGTAATTTTATTGTTTTCTCACTGGTATCAGGAGGAGAGAGAGGTATATCACTAAATACTTTTTTGTGGTCAAGGAAATAACACAAATCAGAAGAAGACTATGTCTTTGGAGACAGAGACAGAGAGAACACAAGTGGCAGAACAATGAAGCAGTAAATTAGATTCTACTTATCATGAAGTTACAGCCAGCTTCAATTAGCTTTCCAAATACTCACCGGACATTTGTAATCTCTAGCTCTTTCATGTTTCAGTGTGTGCATTATAAGTGTGTATCTTCTCTGAAAAACCATTCCACATTCCCCACATTTATGAGATGCTTCTTCTTCAGTATTCTCTTTAGCATCCCTTTTTGGCTGTTTCATCTTTTTTCCTCTTTGAACTAATTTCTGGGCTACCTAAGTAAGAGATAGAAAACACAATCTAAGTAAATATAATCATTTTTATTTTTAAGTCATGAGTCATAAATATTGCAAATTCACATTACCTTACTAATACCAGTATTTAAAACATTAAGTTGCTTTCCTACACCTATCCCACTTCATTCCAAAATAATTTTCACCATAGGCATAAGTTTATCAGTTTATCAATAGAATGCTTTCAAATTAAAGCTAAAACTACAAAGGTCAACTTTTTTTCATACCTGTTGAACTGCTGACTTGGGAATGGCTTTCCGTTTCTGCAGCTTTTTCTCCATGCCTTTGTGTAGTCGGATATAGCCCCCTTCATTAATAGAACGCTGTCGAAGCCTGCTTCTGTAAGTATCATCATCATGGCCAAGGTCTGTTTTTGCAACTAGAGTTTCCTGATCTTTTAAAGATTGGCCAAGGTTCAGCCTATGCTCTGGAATGTCTTCATCACGGATATCCTCCATTAATGTATCATTTCTCATATCAGTGTTTTCTGGAGATCTACTGATTATATTCTCTTTGGAAAGTTTAGGATAAATATTAGAAACTGTGCGATCTTCTTTGTTGTTTAAAGTTTCTAGTTCTGCCTGGTTGTTTTTTGTTACTATATCTACAGATTCCATTTCAGGATGACAATCAGTTATATAGCCTACAGATGAAGATGACAGAGTAGCTTCAGCCTCTGAAGAAACCTGGGGCTCAGGCTGTTGTCCTAGCTCTCCACTCTGTTCAGCTTCTGGCAAGTCTCCATTCACCAGTAGTACAATTTCACAATCCTCAAGTTCAGGAGATAAAGCTGTAGTGGCTCCCTCATTGTTAACCACAGGTGGTGCTGTACCTCCATTTCGTTCTGCTAAGTCCTGGGTAGATGCAACTGTTTGTACTTCACCCTTCTTATATACTGTTAGCTGCTTCTCTTCCATTAGTTTATGTACACTTTCACAGATTTCTAAAACTTCTGACATGAAAAGATGCCGAGCCAAGATGGCTACATCAGCCATGCTACAGAAATCAAAACTTAGCACAGAAGTATAGGCAAATTCCAGTAAAGGAAGGAAGCTTGCTTTACAGAAACCTATACGAAACAAGACAGATGAGGGACATAAAAGTCAAATCACCACTAAGACACCTTGTAAGGACAATTAATATATGATTATGACAATATCAAGGCAAATATGACCATTTATTTTGCAATTAAATACCCTGGATTTGTTTTGTGTTCTCGTTGCTTATTAAGCCTTGACTAACTCACTTCTATGAGCCGAGTCTCTCAATACCTAAAATAGAAAATAATATCAGACTTACTACCTCAAAGAGTTGTTGTAAGGCAGTCATTTTCAAACTGTACTCCTTAGAACCCCGGGGGTTCCTCAAATTCCCCTCAAGAAACAGCTGCTGGAGAACGGAGGGTAAAAAAAGAGAGGGATGCAGGTGAGTAGGCAGGGTTCAACCAACTTGTCTCCTAACCTGACTTCGTAAGTATAGCTGTATATTTTAATACAAGTCCATATAAAAAATTTGATTATGAACAAAGGTTCTACTACTAAAAATTTAAAAACAATGTCAAAGACAGGAGGTCAGCAAAATGTTTCTATAAAGAATCACATAATTAATAGTGCAGGCCATAAGATGTCTTTTGCAACTACTCAACTCTGTCATTGTAGCTAGAAAGAGTAGCCATAGATAACACATACACAAACGAGTGTGGCTGTGTTCCAATACAAGTTTATTTACAAGAAACAGGGGAAAGGAAGATTGCCCTTTGGGCTATAGTATGCCCATCCCTGGTCTAAGGAATGACGTAATTACTATACATGTGAGATATTACACTCTCAAGAATTTATGTGAGAAAATAAGACCAGTTTATTTCTTTTCTAAGCTCTCAGTAGTTTGCTTTCAATAGCCATCTTAAATATTCACGTAATTCTAAAATCAGAAAATTACAGTGATATGTCCAACTCCATCTTTGTAACCAGTATGGTTAAGATTTGGATAGCTTTCTAGAGTTTCTTTGTAAAATCAAGCAAATATTTGCACTCCCTCTTCTTACAGTAGGCACATCTTACTTTTAATATATAATAATTTATCTTAGAGAACTTTTATTAAACACAGACAGCCAAAGCAACCTTTTAAAAACTCACATTTGCTGTGTTTGTCAATTTTGGCTCAAGGTACATAAAATGTGGTTCTTTTACATAGGCAGACATGATGGACAAGTATACAGGGAAGCCTTAACTGTGAGATACATTAGGTCAGGGGTGTCAAACTCATTTTCACCAGGGGCCACATCAGCCTCATGGTTGCCTTCAAAGGACTGAAATAATTTTAGGACTGTATACATGTAACTACTCCTTAACTGTTAAGGAGTTGAAATTACATTCGGCCCTTTGAAGGCAACCGCGAGGCTGATGTGGCCTCTGGTGAAGATGAGTTTGACATCCCTGCATTAGGAGTCAGAGTGGAAACTGAGGGAACTATACATCAGCATTATCATCATGGCTATTTCTGCCATTCCTATGGAAGCTATAATTAATAGGCTGTAGCCACATTAATCTTGCTACAAATTATGAGACCAAGTTAAATAAGCTTGAGGTAAGTAAGAATACTTCTCTTAAAAAAAAAAAAACACTGACCAATATAATAATTTATTTTGGTCTTTTACCTAGTATCTTTCTAATTTCTAAGTTTGAAGTCATATAAAATTTTCCCATAAAGAATTAACTGCTCCAAATAATACTTTGAATATCTAAAACTACTTTTTCAAAGATAAAAGTTGTGTTTTATTGTAAAATACTAAAAAACACACAAAAGTAATAAAATAAAAAATTACTCATAATCTTACTGCCAAAAGATAACAGACCATTTTGGTACTCTGTTTTTACCCCTCCCCTTTTTATATAGACATATACACACTTGGTATATAACATAAATAAAAATGAAATGGAAAATTTTGCAAGATATAAAGTTCTAGAGCTTTGTTATACACAACAATGTGAATATATACTTCAGTTAATGCTACTGAACTGTACACTTAAGATAAATTTTGTACTGTTTTTATAAAATTTTAAAAATGGATAATGGTTACAGATTTTAAAAATTATGACAGGTACTTCTACATCTGGCAGTAGAGTAGACTAAAAGGCCCTGAAGAATTCTAAAAATGCTAAATAAAAGTATTTTAAAATATTATTTTAAATATATCAGTGCCCCACCAAACTAAATCAGGCTTAATTTCGCACGTTGGTAGTCACAGAAAAACCTCAAGATGAGGATTTAAAGTGGTTCCAGATTGCCCTGGCTGGGTAGCTTAGTTGGTTAGAGCGTCATCCAGATATGCCAATGCTGTGGGTTTGATCTCTGGTCAGGGCACATACAAGAAGCAACCAATAAAAGCCTCAATGAGTGGAACAACAAGTCGATGTCTCTCTCTCTTTTCCTTCCTCTCTCTCACAAATCAATAAATAAAAAAATGAAGTGTCCCCAGACTGATAATGCCCTCAGTATATAAAGAAGCAAATGTGTTCTCTGTGGAAAACACCTTCAACCCAGGACTCAAAAAGGTCCCATAAAATTCTAAAGAATATGAATTCAGTGTATATAGATTAAAAAAAAAAAATCACAGAGATCCTGACTGATGTGGCTCAGTGGATTGAGCACCACCCTGTGAACTGAAAGGTTTCTGGTTCAATTCCCAGTCAGGACACATGCATGGATTGCAGGCCAGGTCCCCAGTTGGGGGCGTGTGAGAGGCAACCAACAAGTTGTTTCTCTCCCTCTCTTCCTTTTCTCTAAAAGTAAATAAATATAAAGTCTTAAAAATAAAATAAAAACCACAAAGAAACAAGGCACCATGAACAAAAGCTAGCATAAACAAACAGCATAATTCAAACCAGCAAAGATTTTAAGTATGCTATGATCAGACATAGAAAATAATAGCTGGCATACCATAGAGCAAAATTTCATAAAAAGCAGCTCCCTAAAAGAGACATCTAAAAATGGAAAACATAAATTGGAATTAAAAACTCAATAAATTTAACTGTAAATCAGACACGGCTAAAGAGTGATCTAGAATTTTCTAGGATAATCTACAAAGAAATGAACAAAATATGAGAGATTAAGAGACACAGAATATAAAGGGAGAATGTCTAACTGGAGTTTCAGAAAGGTAGAAGAGAAAGAGGCAAAGACAAGTTTTGAAGAGATACCAGCTGAGAATTTTTCTCAACTAATGAAAGACAACAATCTCAACTGCTGAGTTCAGGAAGCCAAACAATTTCTATGCAAGGCATTTAAAGTCAAAGACCCTCATATTGGCTAAATAACAAAACCAAAAATATGATGTTTAAAGAGACATCTATAAGTATAGCATAGGAACTATAGTTAATAATATTGTAGTAACTACGTATGATGCCAGATGGGTACTGGAACACTTTGTAAAGTATATGATTGTGTAACCACTATGCTGTGTACCTGAAACTAATACAAAATATTATTGAATGTAAACTGCAATTAAAAAAATAAAAATATATTAAGGTCCTGGCTGGTGTGGCTCAGTGGATTGAGCATGGGCCTGCAAACCAAAGAGTCGCTGGTTCAATTCCCAGTCAGGGTACATGCCTGGGCTGCAGGCCAAGTCCCCAGTAGGGGGCACATGAGAAGCAACCACACACTGATGTTTCTCCCCCTCTCTTTCTCCTTTCTTTCCCCTCTGTCTAAAAATAAATAAATAAAATCTTAAAAAAAATAAAATAATAAAAAAAGAAAGAAAAAATATATTAAGGAGACATCTAAAACATAAAGATACGCCCTGGCTGGTGTTGCTCAGTGGCTTGGGCGCGAGCTGCAAACCGGGGGGTTGCCAGTTTGATTCCCAGTCGGGGCATGTGCCTGGGTTGTGGGCTGGGTCCCCAGTGGGGGCCATGTCAGAGGCAGCCACACATTGATGTTTCTCTCCCTTTCTTTCTCCCTCCCTTCCCTTCTGTCTAAAAATAAATAAATAAAATCTTTAAAAATAAATAAAATAAAGCATAAAGATACAAAAAGTTTGAAAATAAGAGATGTAAGAAAGATATCCTAGGCAAACAGTAACAAAAATGTTGTTTACATAACTAAAAAATATTTATAGTAGCAGCTAAAATAGAAAAACAGAAAATATTATTTACGATAGCATCGAACATAGACTTTAAGGGTGGGAAGTAACACTATAAAGAGGGTCACTACATAGTGACAAAAAGATGTTTTACATCATAAAGCTATAATTCTAAATGTAATAACATGGCCTCAATTTACATAAAACAAAAATTAAACTCAATAAGAAATAGACAAATGAATCACACTAGTTAATCTTCTAAAGTACCTCTTGTCAGTCACTTACAGATGAAGCACACAAAATAATCAGTAGATAAAAGTAACAATGAACAATCTTGATCTAATTCACAATATACTGCATATTGCACCCAACTGTAAAAACTCACATTCGATTCACAAACAAAATGAAACATAAAAACAGACCACATGTAGAGTTAAAAACAAGTGTCAACAAATCTTCAGAATTAAAGGGAAATTTATAGCCTTGAATGTTTTAAACTACACAATGAAAGGCTGGAAGTTAATGGCTAAGTAAACACAATACTTAACAACAAAAAAAGAGACAGAATGCATGCCCCTCCCCCCAAAGAAAGGAAATAAAGAGAAGAAATTAATAAAAGAAAACAAGAGGAAAAGAACTCATGGACATGGACAACAGTGTGGTGACTGCTGGGGGGAGAGGGTATGAGGCGACTAAATGGTAAGGGATAAAAATACGATCAAGATTAAGTAAAATGCCCTGGCTAGTGTGGCTAAGTGGATTAAGCACCAGACTGCGAAGCAAAAGGTCACTAGTTTGATTCCCAGTCAGGGCACATACAGCTAGCTTCACAGCACATACACTAAAATAGGATTGATAGAGATGATTAACATGGGCCCCTTGGAAAGATGACACTCAAATTCATGAAGCTTTCCATATATTTTTTTAAAAAGTGATAGCCAATGTAAATAAATTGTAAAAGACTGAGAAGCTATTTCAATAAGGGTAGGAAAGTTAACCCAAAACTTACAGGCTTCTCCCTGTAGGGTATTAACAGTTCTTCATCTATTAGCAAATTCATTTCAATATTCCTTTAGCTGGAAGCAATAATTTCTTGAAAATTCTATTAGTAGCAATGTTAACATCTTATGGTTTCCTCAATTAATTAAAAGTTTTGAACTATATTTGCATAAAAGTCAGATTTTTAACACATAAAAAGCTATGCTTTGGCAAAGAGGTAAGAAAGGTTTTCTGTAAAGAGCCAGATAAGCAAATATTTTAGGCTTTGTGGTTCACTGATTTATGTAGTGACCTTTTTTTTTTTTTAAAAGATTTTATTTTTAGTTATTTTTAGAGAGAGGGGAAGGGAGGAAGAGAAACAGCAATGTATGGTTGCCTTTCACATGGCCCTCACTTGGGACCTGGCCTGCAACCCAGGCATGTGCCCTGACTGGGAATCGAACTGGGACCCTTAGGTTCCCAGCCTGCACTCAATCCACTGAGCTACACCATCCAGGGCCCTTTTTTAAAAATTCTCACCCAAGGACATGCTTATTGATTTTTTGAGAGAGAGAAGGGAGGGAGGGAGAGAGGGACAGAAACACCAATGTGAGAAAGAAACATCGAGTGGTTGCCTCTCCTGTGCTCCCCCACTGAGAACCAAACTGTAACCTGGGTATGTTCACTAACCTGGAATTGAACCAGGTTACTGGAGGATGCGCCAACCAACTGAGCCACACCTGTCAGGGGTATATAGCAATTATTCAATTCTGCCCTTGTAAACTCAAAAGCAGCCATACACAACATATAAATGAATGAATATGGCTGTCTCCCAATAAAACTTTATTTACAAAAACAGGCAGTGGGGTCAGATTTGGCCTGCAAACTGTAGTTTGCTGATGCCTGCTTTAGCAGGATTTTAAAAAGTAAACCTTAATAAAAAAATTTTTTTAGCCCTGGCTGGTGTGGCTCAGTGGACTGAGTGCTGCCCTGCAAACTGAAGGGTCACTGGTTCAATTCCCGGTCGGAGCACATGCATGGGTTGCAGGCAAGATGCCTGCTTGCGGGGGTGTGAGAGGCGGCCGATCCATGTAACTCTCAAACATTGCTGTTTCCCTCCCTCTCTTTCTCCCTCCCTTCCTCATAAAGTAAATAAATAAACTCTTTAAAAAAATTTTTTTTTTTAAGTGAGAGAAAAGACACAAATAACTGAGCCCTGGCTGGTGTGGCTCAGTGGATTGAGTGCCGGCCTGCGAACCAAAGGGGTGCCAGTTCAATTCCCAGTCAGGGCGCACACCTGGGTTGTGGGCCAGGTCCCCAGTAGGGGGTGCATGAGAGGCAACCACACATTGATGTTTCTCTTTTTTTCCCTCCCTTCCCCTCTCTCTAAAAAATAAATAAATAAAACCTTACAAAAAGACACAAATAATTGATATCAAAGAATAAAACAGACATATCTAAAGTCACTGGAGACATTTAGAAGGGAACATTATGAAAAATTTTATGGCAATAAACTTGAAACTTTTTATAAAATGGACAAATTCTGGCAAAAACAATTTTTTTAATCAATTATTTTAGATAAAATAGAAAAACTGAGTAATTCCCTAACCATTAAAGTTGTCAAATTAGCAGTTAAACGTCTTCTCCCAGAGTTCACTATAGGCATAGGCAATTTTAGACATCCGTTCTATGAAACATGCAAGAAACAAACACTTGTAATCTCATAGTAACTCTTTCAGTGTATGTAAAAACTGGAGGGAACACACTTTATAAGAACCACTTCTGATATCAAAATATGACAGAACAAGCCCTGGCTGGTGTAGCTCAGTGAATTGAGCGCGGGCTGGGAACCAGACGGTCCTGGTTCGATTCCCGGTCAAGGGCACATGCCTGGGTTGCAGGCCAGGTCCCCTGTGAGGGCCATGTGAGAGGCAACCATACATTGCTGTTTCTCTCCCTCTCTGTCTCCCTCCCTTCTCCTCTCTCTAAAAATAAATAAAATCTTAAAAAAAAAATATGACAGAACCAATTTGAAAAACTAAAACTACTCATGAGGGTGGATACAAATGTTTTAAATAGTATTAACAGACCAAATAGCAATTTACACAAAAGCTAATATATCATGATTAAGCTAGATTAATTTTAGAAATGAAATCTGGCTTAACATTAGAAAATCAACATAATTTCCCACATTAACAGAATGAGAAAAATAAAGATTGTCTTACTAGATACAGAAAAAGTATGTGTTAAGTCAACACACATTTAAGAGAAAATTTCCTTGATGTTAACGGGGGTGAAAGGTTATCTACTTAAAACATGTACCAAATAACATAGTTCATGGTAAAAAAAACAAACAAACAAACCAAAAAACCTTCTTTAGAAATGAGAATCACATAAGTATACGTTCTATCACCATTTTTATTCAACTGCTGTTTTTTTAATGTCCTGGATAGCATTGAAAAGCAAGGGGGAAAAACGTTCAAAATATAAGGACTGGAAAGGTAGAAACAAAAACATTACCATTAGTAATTACTTTATGTGAAATATCTCAAAGAATCTCTAGATAAAGGTCTGAACTAAAGAAATTTATTAGTATTATTGTATATATAATCAATATATACCAGAAATACAATCAGAAATCATGTAATGTTAAGAAGAAAAAACTGTAATAGCATCAAAAAGTATCAAGTACCTTGGAATAATATAGCAAAAGATGTATGAGGCCTTTATTGGATAAATCTCTAAAACTTTATTAATTTGATATAATCTCTATCAAAATACATTATTTTCTTTTTGTGAAAGTTGAGGAGCTGCTTTGACAGTTTAGGTGAAATAGCAAATGGCTATGAATAACTAAGGCTCACCTGAATAATAAAAGTGGGAGACTTTTCTTATTATTATAAAGCTAAGGTAATTAAGACCAAGTGATAAGAGTATAGAAAGAAACAACCAATAGATTAGAGCAAAGCCCAGAATCAGTACCAAACACATGTGGAGATCTGTTTTGCCTTTGGGTGAGAAGAGGACAGAGTTTTCACAAAAGGGTTCTGAGACAAGTGATGATCAAAATGGGGGAAAATGATATCAAACACCTATTTTACACCAACAAGAATAAATTCCAAATAGATTAAAATTTAAATATGAGCCCTGACCGGTGTGGCTCAGTTGGTTGGGTATAGTCCTGCAAAAAAAAGGCTGTCAGTTCAATTCCAGTCAGGGCACATGCCTGGGCTATGGGTTTGGTCCCCAGTCAGGGTGGGTCTGAGAGGCAACTAATTGATTTTTCTCTCCCCCCCCTCTCTAAAAATAAATAAATAAAATCCTTTAAAAAATTAAATATGAAAGAAAAACTACACAAACTTAAAAAAGACAACATATAGCCCTGCCTGGTGTAGCTCCGAGGATTGAGCACAGACTGCAAACCAAAGTGTTGCCAGTTCGATTCCCAGTCAGGGCACATGCCTGGGTTGCAGGCTAGGTCCCCAGTGGACCTAGAACATTGATGTTTCTCTCCCTCTCTTTCTCCCTCCCTTCCCTTCTGCCTAAAAATAAATAAAATCTAAAAAAAAGAAAAAAAAATTGAAAGTTAAAAAAAATATATAAAAATAACTAAGTAGGAAAGAATTTTAAGTATAAACAACATAAACACTGAATTCAACTATATTAAGCTAGGTAATTAAATAAACAGAAGTACATTTTTGGTTTTTTTGCCTTGGCTGATGAGGCTCTCTGGGGTGAGTGCCATTCTGCAAGCTGAAGGGTTGCCAGTTCCAATTGGATCAGGGCACATACCTGGGTTGAGGGCCAGGTCCCTGATTGGGGGTGTGTGAAAGGCAACGGATCAACGATTCTCTCACATATTGGTATTTCTCTCCTTTTCTTTCCCTCTCCCTTCCCCCACCCCAAAATAAATAAAATCTTAAAAAAATACATGTAAATTTTTAAAATACTGTACACACACTTAAAAAAATTTTTTTCTGGATTTTATTTTATTTTTTAAATTACTTTATTGTTCTTCAATTACAGTTATCTGCATTTTCCCCCTCCCCTTCCCCCTTAAATTTTTTTTTAAAATTTTATTTATTGATCTGAGAGAGAGGAAAGGATGGAGAGAGCGAGAGAAAAGAACATCGATTTGTTACTCCACTTATGTATATATTCACTGCCTGATTCTAGAATGGGCCCTGACAGGGGTTGAACCCTTGGGACTATGCTCTAACCAACTGAGCTATCTGGCCAGGGCTGTACACATATTTTATGAACACTCTATCTACTTAATATTAAATAAACAAAAATTTTGAATGTCTACTTCACCTGTCATTGGCTTATATCATATTTGCTGAACAAACATAAAAATAAGCATATGGAATGAAGAATCAGTTATTTTTTTGAATATTGGGAGTCTGTGTTGTAGTTATTTGGGGCCAGACAATTAATTTGCTTTAAAAAATTTGCTATGAGAAACTAGAAGAGGAACACTCATACATTTCTGTTTCAGATGCATGAAAGACAAAAATAATTCCAAAGCTAACATATCAAAAGACTATACCTGTGATGAGTTTTATGATTCAGATGGCCCAGTATAAGACATATTTTCTCCTCTGAATTATCAAATCCAGAGAAAAGCAAATATCACCAACCTAGACTGTAATGCAACTCTGTATTCTATAAAACTTTTTGCACACCAGTACATCCCCAGCAGTTAGGCAAGCTCTTCACATGTAGTGGATGCTTAATAAATAAATATTTTTTAGTAACTAAATATACAAGAGGGGACCCCCAAAAACCAGAATTTATTAAAAAGTGTGTATTTACTCTTACGTGTTTAAACTTCAGTTACCCCATTTGATGCAATGCACCTATTGAGACATTTTTTCCACTGCTCAAAACAGTTTCTGAACTCATTGATTTTAATGCCTTTCAGTGCTTCTGCCATTTTTTTTGTTTCACCTCTTCCACACTAGAGAAATATTTCCCTTTAAGTACTTTTTTCATCCAGGGAAACAACAAAAAAGTCGCATGGGACAAGATCCAGTGAACAGGGATGGTGGGGCACGGAGTCATGCCATTTTTGGTCAAAAACTGCTGCACACTCAATCTGGTGTGTGCAGGTGTGCTTGTAAATCGCCCATCATGAAATGGGCCAATGCACTGAAAGAATCTTCAAAAAAATTCAAGGAAGCCGAACACAGCCTCTGCGAACAACACCAGCTGGTACACTGATACAGATGGGTTCCTAGAACACTTTCTTAGCAGGGGAAACCTGTACTACAAAGGTTCTGCCCTCTGGAAGATATTCTGTTTTTTTTTTGGGGGGGGGGATCCCCCCCTTGTATATATACCACTAAGAAAAAAAATATGTATTTGTCTTTGAGAAGAAATAAGTTTAAAATTATACGGTAGAAAAGAATCAGGTTAACTAGGTTAAGTGTTTACATACCTGGATAAAGACATTGTTCTGTTTCAGAAGGAGAAATGACACTTTACACAGTGATGTCAGTAATTTAAAGAGTTGCAGCAAGTTAGTATTGTGAGAAAATGGATAAGCAAGGTTAGCTATTTTAATTCTTCCTAAACTTTCATTTACTGACTTCTAAGCCCTCATATAAGTTCTATTAAGGCCAAAAAAAATCAAATTATTCATTTACAATAATAATAAAAAAGAAACAAACAAAAAAATAAACACAAACCTAGAATTCTGATTATTCTACATTGAAAATTTGGTTATTGAACTTAATTAATTTTAATGATTAATCTTAAAAAACAAGAAACAGACCTACACAAGTGCTCTATAATTACGTGATCTACAACATAAAATATAGGCAGTCAATTTTTGAAGATTTTATTTATTTATCTTTAGAGAGAAGGGAAGGGAGGGAGAAAGGGAAAGAAAGAAACATCAATGTGAGAGAGAAATATCCATCACCTGCCTCTTGCATGCCCCCAGCTGAGGATCTGGCCTGCAACCCAGGCATGTGCCCTGACCAGGAACTGAACCAGTGACCTCTCGCTATGCAGAATGACACCCAGCCTACTGAGCCATAGAGTCAGGGTGGCAGTCAATTTTTAAATAACATAACCACTTAGTGTAATAACACTGATGCAGTTATGGATTTCTCTCAAAATTTTTTAACAGTATAAATCCCAGATATTCTTCTACTGCTACAATTGTCTCATCTAAGGGGCAACGATAGGAAATGACAGCCTTTTCCTAAATCTCCCTTGGAAACCTTGCTAAAATGTACACACACCCATCTTGTATGTGCTTATAAACAAAAAGCAAGAGTATTAGAAAATTCTTACCAGAAAGATCCACCACTGCCTCATGACTGGAAATAGCTCCTTTCTCAATAAAAAGATCTCGAAAATATTCGCTATTAGCTGATAAAACAGATTTGTGAGCTTTGTACTCTTCCCCTTCAATTAACAAAGTAACATCACAGAACTGGTTGGAGAGCCTCTGTTCATTCAGCTGTTTTAAGACAGCCTGACAGTGTTTTGGAGAAGAACGTTTCACCACTCCTTTTGTGTCAACCTATCAAAATAAGTTTGAGACCAAGAGTTGTAATTACATATCATCTGTATTCTACCCTTAACAGAATTTAGGACAAGACACGTCATTCCCTTTTAAAAGATACCAGTATTTAATATAAAGAAATAACCTGATAGTCTATCTTTATTACCTACGTATTTAAATGAAAAGATGTGTTGTTCTCACTCTTTTCTACTATGTTCATTCTACTTGAAAACCTGTATTTCACTTTTTGCTGCCTCTTCTTACTAGAAATTGATGATGAATAAAACTAATGCAGGCAAAAAAAAAAAAAAAAAAAAAGACCCAGCCAGCTTAATTTCACCTTGCTGCATGACTCAGAGTGCTTCCAGAAACGAATTCTACCAGAATCAACATACCATTAAAAAATAAGATAGGAGTGATTAACAAGTGACATTCTGAAGATTACAAACAACAGAAATATTTACGATTAATAAAGAGGCAGTATTAACATACTTTTAGTGTCTATAACATAGTGTATTACTTTAGACACAGACTTGCTTAAATCTTCAATGTCAGTGCCAATACTCAAGCAGTTTTAGTAATGTAAGAAAAAATTCACAAAGACTACGAATACTAATATTCTAGTTACACGTGTTAAAGCTGAATGAAAAGTTCCACTTACAAACACAAGTTCATGTTTAGATATTGGCTTCTTTTTTGTAGGCTTGGAGGCTGTATTTGGAGTTGAAGTAAAGTTGCTCAGGTCATCCTCTGATTCATTACTTTCTTCTCCAGATTCAAGGTCTAGTCCCAATTCTTCCAACATTTCTGAAGCATCTGATATTGGACGGGAGCGATCTAGTTTCTCCTGGCATTTGCTACACTGTTTAATATAATCTTTGACTTGCTTTAATATACCTACAATGAAAATAAAAATTAACAAGTCAAATTTAATACTGTTCTCATCTGAAAACTGAAGAATATATTATATTGCTGATTATTTCCTTTGAGTTATACTTATATATGTGCCAGCACATATGTGTGGACAATACGTGCCCCATGAAGTACATAGAGAAAGTTCTTTAGAATTTAAGATACATTTTTTCAAAGATATAAGGCTATAAATGATGGTTTCTTTCCATGTGAAATAAACTGTTTCATTGTTTATTTCTGGTTATTTACTTCCCCAGCATATGCCTATGTAGTACTGCCCATTTTCACGTGAGCTGTACTCATTCATGCAATTGGGAACTACATGGACTTCAATATTCAACTGTTTTTTGACCTTTAGAAACAGTAATATAATTGGCTCAAGCTAACACCTCTCCACCCTACTAACAGGCTTGACCATGCAATTTGCTTTGGTCAATGGATATGATGTGTGCCATGTATGCTTAGAAGCTTAACGGGCTCTGTTTCCCATTAGTTCTCTGATCTCTGTCCCCTCTCAAAGAACATGTTCCAGATGGATGCCGTCCTCTAGCCTGAACTGTAGATGAAAAAAAGATAGGTGGTACCAATCTGTGACCTGAACAGGACTACAACCAAAACTTTTATAATCAACTAAAATAAATCTCATGTTTTTTAAAGCTTTGAGATTTTAGGTTTATAAGAAATAACCGTATATACAACTAACAAAAGTTCAATATATACAAGCTATTAGCAAACCCCTATTTTGAATTTCAACTTCCAGCTCAGCATGTTGGGGTTGGGATAGGGAGCAGGAAGGAACATTTTTTAATATATAGCAGTTCCTTGAATAACATTGTTTTGTTCAATGTTGGTTTGTTATAACTTTGATGAGATTAAGAATTGAGCAGAAACGTAACTCTTGTTTGTATCAATTAACCTATGGTAAAATTGGTTTTGTTATACATCATTTTGCTTCGTCACAATCTATAGAGGACAATAAATAAGGGCTTACTGTACACACGCACACACCCCTACCCATCATCCTTATAAATTAGGACCAATTAATTATCATTTTACACACTGGGAGAATGAAGCCCTAAGAGGCAAGTAACTAGTCCAAAGTCACATCTAGTTAATTGCATATGTGGGCCCCTAGAAGCCATGGGATTTTCCATACATTATACTACTTACCCAGGAACACGCCCCTGTGGAAGAAACTTCTTCCCCCACAATGCCCAAGTAAAATCCAAATGAAAAGGCTCTTAATTAGATAAAATGATACAGAGGCATATAAGTTCCTGGAAAGAGTTTGAAGATATCAAAATATACCAAGTTCCTTGCTTTCGACTTTCAGAGAACAATCAAAGCAGTATTTCTCAAATCGTATTATGTCCCATACTTATGAAAAAAGTATACATTGGACTAATAAATTCAGAAATTATATTCTAAATTTAGACATACACAATATATATTATCACATTAAAAGCTCTCAGTTCTACAGTAAAGAAATCTTTTTAATCTAGGAAGTTGCCAAATTTGTTTGTTCACAGAATACCATTTTTTTAGCAGATAACTTAGAAAATAACAGGTTATGGTTAAATATAACTCTCATTTTAAAAGGTATTTTACATATGCATAGATTTAGAGAGCAACAGAGGTTATATTCTAGCACCTAAAAATATTAAAATCAATAACAAATCTATACCTGTATGGGGTATAATGAGTAGGTATAAAAAAAAACCCAACAAAAAGTCTGAACAGATATATAGTTTACGTACAAGTGAGAGTAAATTGGCCCTGGCTGGTGTAGCTCAGTGGATTGAGTGCAGGCCCATGAACCAAAGGATCCTGCTGGATTCCCAGTCAGGGCACATGCCTGGGTTGCGGGCCAGGTCCCCCGTGAGGGCCATGTGAGAGGCAACCACACACTGATGTTTCTCTCCCTCTCTTTTTCCCTCCCTTCCTCTCTTTAAAAATAAATAAATAAAATCTTAAAAAAAAAAAAAGAGTAAAGGGAGCCTTGGCTGGCGAGAGTCATTGGTGGGGCACTGCCCCATAGGCAAAAGGTTCGATCCCAGGTCAGGGCACAGGCCTGGGTTGCTGGTCTGGACCCCCGTTGGGGAGTGTGTGAGAGGTAACCAGTCGATGTTTCTCTTGCACATTGAAGTTTTCTCTCCCTCCCTCATTCTACTTTCCCCTCTAAATAAATAAACAAAATCTTTTAAAAAGAGAGTATATGGAAAAGATGTTCATTTTCTGTTAAAAAAAAGACAAGACAGTCATTCTCTTTGTAAAAAAAAAAAAAAGAGTAGGCCTGGCTGGTGTAGCTCAGTGGCTTGAGCGCGGGCTGGGAACCAGAGGGTCCCAGTTCGATCCCCAGTCGGGGCACATGCCTAGGTTGCAGGCCAGGTCCCCAGTGAGGGCCATGTGAGAGGCAACCATACATTGCTCTTTCTCCCTCCCTTCTCCTCTCTCTGAAAATAAATAAATAAAATCTTAAAAAAAAATACATGTAAACTTAAAAAAAAAAAAAAAAAGAGTAAACAGGCTGGAATGATGAAAATGAATATGAAGATGAATAGTTGTGATGGTTACACAATCACCTAAATGTACTTAATGCCACGATCTGTACACCTAAAATGACAAATTCATGTTATGGATATTTTACCATAATAAAAAATAAATGAGTATGTGAACAGGTAAAAAATGGAGCAAGATACACACACACACACGTATATATACATACATATATATACATATATTCATACAATTCTTATTAAGAAACATACTTAGAGAATAAGAAGTGCTGCTATGGAAATTTTCATGTCCAAAATAAAGACGACAAGAAGAGGCAGTTTTTTTCTAATTAACATTGATTGTATTTCTAAACATTTTATGATTCTACACAATTTAGTACATTCTGCATTCAGCATAGGTTTGATTAAACTATTAACTGGTTGAGTTCAAATGGTATTGAAGAAACTACACAGAAGCACTGGAACAGGATGAAAAATAATAAATACTTCAAAAAAATGGTATGAATGTATGATAGTCAATCAACTGTCTCAAAAAATCACTCTATTGTTTTTGTAAGACCTTTAACTTGAGTGTTAGTGTTTTAATGGGATTACTTTTTTAAAGATTTTATTTGTTTCTAGAAAGAGGACGGGAGGGAGAAAGAGAAGGAAAGAAACATCAATGAGTGGTTGCCTCTCACATGCCCCAACCGAGGACCTCACCAGCAACCCAGGCATGTGCCCTGACTGAGAATCAAACCAGTGGCCTTTTGGTTTGCATAATGACACCCAATTCATTGAGCCACATCAGTCAGGGTTGATGGTTCATTTTTCATCTAACTTTATATATGCAGAAATCTTACCATCGAATTTACCCAGAGCTGAGAAGCTGAAAGAATCTGACTCAAGCTAACCACTCAAAAGACATCAATGTGTAAACATAGTTGATTTACAATTTTAAGAGTAGGAAATTACTGCAAAGGGGTGAAATTACTTACATAGCAAAATATGGATCCTCTAACTAGCTCTGTGACCATGGCTAAGTCTCTAAACCTCTCTGTGCCTGCCTGTTTTCAACTGGTTTAAAAGTTAGTATGTATAAGCACTTTGAACAGTGTCTGACACTCAGTAACTACTACACAAGTGTTTGTTAAATAAGGCTTACCGGGTAACCTCTTCGGTACGTTAAAAAAAATAAAAATAAAAAGTCCAGGCACTGGCTAGGTAGCTCAGTAAGCCAAACGTGCAGATCTGGTCAGGACACACACAAGACGCACCCAACGAATGCATAAATAAGTGAAACAACAAATCGATGTTTCTCTCTCTCGACACCCCTTCTACTGTCTCTCTAAAACCAACTGAGTAAAAAAAAGTTTTTAAAAATCCACATAAAACACCAAATTACTATTAAAAGGTTCTTTACTCAGTAAAGATTCAGAACAAAGTAAAATGAATGACTTTAGTGGGTCGTCCTCTAATAAAACAACTTGAGGAACTGTTTCTCACTCCAGAGCACGGTTTCTCAACCTCAGCAGTGTTGACATTTTGGGTCAAATGATTCCAGTAGGAGGTGCGGGAGAGGGGAGGGGCTATCCTATCCTGTGCACTGCAGACTGTTTAGGAGCATCCCTGACCTGTACCCAACTAGAAGTCAACACAATCCAGACGTCCTCTGGGAGGCAAAATCGTCCCGGGTTGAGAACTACTGCTCTAGAGATCTATCTACAAAGTTGAACAATTTGCTCCCGTCGGCTGTTCAAGAACCTCCCTCCCAGTCAGCGTTAGAATACAACGACCATCCCCTCACTGTTCCTCCCCGAAACTGGTTCCTAAGGAGTCAAAAAACTAGAACTATACCTCCTGACGATAACAATCACAGTAACCATATTTAAACACTTTTCACAGTATTAAATAGAATATTAAAACATTCAAAACTAAGAGCACCTGCTATTCTTTACATCGAATTCTTGCCCTAAAAACGTGGTTCAACGTGACTGTTTCCACAGTCCCTCCAAATCACTTCTGCACATACACTATTCCTTATTTACGCCGCAGTAGCACAATTTTAGGAATACGGGTACACGGCTCCAGAGAAAGACGCTGGCCAAAACCCTAGCGGAACACACTGGAAAAAGGAGGCCAGGCTTTGGGCAGACACGCCCCCAAACCATTAGCACAACACGCAGCCTCCTCCCACGCCATCCGCAGCCCAGACCCCCCCGCGGAGGCAAGGAGGCGGGCCCTGCACAGTTCGCTAGTCCCGGCCCCACCCCGCGTCTGGCCCGCCCCCGGGGAAGCCCCCTTCGCCCCACCCCGGGCCAGGGCCCGCCCCCAGCTTCCCAGGGCTCCTTCCTGTGGGAAGTACGGCTCCCTTCCCGTCCCTCACCCTCTCGGCTCCGCCTGGCACCCGCTCCACCAACGAGCGTGTAGACTGGGACAGCGAGGGGCGTCCGAAAAGCGGGGTGACGGACCCTCAAACTTGCGGTTCTGCAAGTAGGCCCGGGCCCGCCTAAGTCATCGGGCCTTGCCTGCACGGCCAGCCGCCGGCCCACCCTCTGGCCGCGGGGGAGATCCTACCTCGCCACCAGTACGTCTTGGACAAGTTGTGCCAGGTCTGATGCTGAGTGTGGTGAGTGCCGCCAGGACCCAGGTGCGCCGCCTCGATGAGCCCCCAGCGCCGCTCGGGCTGCAGAACCACCTCTAGCTCCGCGAAGGTCTTGCGGTGCCTTTGCCGCCGCTGGTAGTACAAGGTCCCGTCGCGCACCACGTAGCAGGCGGCTGCCTTGCGGATTTTACGCTTGACATTGCCCTCTGTGCCCGGCGCGTACGGCTCGCACTCGTTCGTCAGGTAGCGCAATATGGCCCGGTAGCTTTCCTCGCTTGACATCGCTGACCCGGGCTCCCGGAGGGCGCCTGTCAGTGGCGAGGGAGGAAGACAGCGGCACTAGGTCCGGGCGGATGTAACAGCTGCGGCGACACTGTAGGGAGGAACAACAGTGTCTGGTGAGTGCTCTTCGACCGCACCCGCAACGTGAAGGGAAAACTAACGAGTTCGTAACTAGGGGGAACTGCACTTCTCTAGCGCACGGGATCCGCTGGCGACTGACAAAATGGCTGCTGCACCACCGGAAGTGACGTAGTCAAGGGCAGTGGCTGAGGGAACTGAGCCCTGATTGGAGCGCAGTGGCTTTCTGGCTTGCTGAAGCCCATCGAGTGACGTCAGGACTGGGGGGAGACATTTTGGAAGCGGGTAGGCCCTTCTTGGGAGATCAAACTGGATTTGGCCAGACATCTTAAGTCCTGGCAGTTTCCGTTTTTACTTTACCTCTCTTTCCCACACTGTAAGCACGTGTAGAATCTGGTGGGCAATTGTTACTCCGCTCGAGATACCCCGAGGTGTAAAGGCGTTTATTCTTCCGCCCCCACATCCTACCTTTTGAGACACCTGAGAACACAGTAAAATATTAGCCTATGGACACAAGACCAAAGAAATCCCATTTACACAGAAATGCAGCTTCAAGTTAAATGTTATAAAAATCAAACTCCATGTAGTGATAGAAGTTACAATTTCTAAATTTCAACCTACCCATGGGCTACAAACAGCCCATGGAATAGGATTTTTTCAGAATCGATCATATTATATAGTTACTGTATTCTAAATATGAAGGCAATCATGTTGACAAGGAGTTGGAATAGCTAGCACTATTTTCTTATACCGTATTTGCATATTTTTCACATATGTCTAGGGAGGACAATTCTCTGCTACACGCGTCATACACTGAATGCCCAAAAGTCCAGGACACTTTTACTGTATTTTCCAATGTACAGTGTAGGTCCAATTTCATATTTTTAGTTGGTAGTCCAGAGCAATGGCTATGGTCACCTGTCCCTGGGTTAGATCTGCAGTGCAGACAAGCCACTGGCCAGTGCATTACTCAGCAACCGGGAGGGGCACTGATAGTCCTTCTCTGGGCCCTTAAAGCTCCAGATGAACACCTTCCTTTCCCAGCCCGGGAGTCTGCAGTGATTGGTGAGACTCTGACCTTTGCAGAGACAGGTGAATGTAGTGGACTCACAGAACAATGCACACAGTCTCCAGATACTTGGGGTGGGGGCTGCTGAAGTTTCCAGATACCCCAGAAATCTGAGGCAAGCATACTTGAAAGATACTTGTGGCTATAGGTATCTGAGCTCCCAGGCCCGAGGAAAGACAACTACCACACCTGCGGTTTACTTAGGATCATTCAATCCACAGACTGAGACTGCAGCTGAGGAAGGGAGGGGAGTTGGAAGGTGGAGTTACAACCCTCCCCTCAATGGGTAGATGTCCAAATCCACCCTGCAAAGGCTGGGTATGTGCTCAGCTAGCACCTCTACTCTTTCTGCTGTGATATAAATGCCCTTTAAAGGTCAATTTAGCCCTGACCGGTGTCACTCGGTTGGTTGGGCATCGTCTTGCAGGGTGAAGGGTTGCCAGTTCGATTCCAGATCAGAGCACATGCCAGAGTTGCAGTTCAGCCCTGGTCAGTCAAGGGCACACGCCAGCAGCAACCTGTTGATGTTTCTTGCATCAGTGTTTCCCTCTCTTTCTCCCTCCCTTACCCTCTCAATAAAAATAAATAAAATCTTTTTTTAAAGGTAAGAGTTCCTTTGTTTTTAAAGATTTTATTCACTTATTTCTAGAGACGGGGAGGGAGAAAGAGGGCAAGAAACATCAATGTGCGATTGCCTCTTGCACGCCCTTTACTGGGGACCTGGCCTGCAACCCAGGTATGTGCCCTGACTGGGAATTGAACTGTCAGCCCTTTGGTTTGCAAGCTGGCACTCAACCACTGAGCCACACCAGCCAGGGAAAATAAAGAAAATCTTTGAAATTAAGGGGGTGGAGGCGGAATGCCTTGACCTGCATGTCTCAGTTGGTTGTGTTTCATCTGCAAAATGAAAGATCACCAGTTGGCGCCCTGGCTGATGTGGCGCAGTGGATTGAGGTCTGGCCGGTGAACCAAAGGGTCGAGGGTTGGATTCCCAGTCAGGGCACATACTTGGGCTGCGGGCCAGGTTCCCTGTAGAGGGGGCACAAGAGGCAACCACACATTGATATTTCTGTCCTTCTCTTTGTCCCTTCCTTTCCCTCTCTCTAAAAATAAAGAAAGAAAATCTTTTAAAAAAGGGAGAGAGCACTTTGGGTTCCCCGTTGGGGCACATGCCTGTGTGGCTGGTTCAGTGCCCTGTACCAGAAGCAACCAGTGGCAGTTTCTCTCCCTCTTTTTCTCTGTCCTTTCCTCTTTCTCTCTAAAAATAAAATATTTTTTAAAAAGAAATTAAAATAAATTTAAAAGAGCAATTTGATATAAAAGTAAGTAAATTAACATAAAAGTATAAGTAAACAAGTGAAATGGTAAAGAAAAACTAAATTAAAGAAATCCCCCTACACCCAATTCAGTTTCTGTCAAAACAATCCATGAAAGCACTGAGAGCCCAGTAAATACTTGGATTCTGCTCTGTGTCTTTGGGCCAATAGAGAGATGTTTTAGTAAAATGTTTTACAGGTGGTCAGTTGTCTTCCTGAGAAAAGCTAAGCTTGCTGTCTTATGAGAACAGGGATGTAACGGTGCCAGCAGTGAGTGGGACAAAAATCATCAGTGATGACCACAGTGATGACGAGACCGACAACTGCCTAGGAGGGGTGATGGGGTCCTACCTAGGTATAGCACTTCCATCTTCTCACATGGGTAGCCCACTCCCCTTGTTGCCCTGGACCTTCGGTGTGATGACCCTTCCTCTTGTTGGAGTCCCCCCTCCTCTGTCCTTGCCCTAGGCCACTTGCAGCCTGCTTACCCTGCAGTCAGATATCTGTTTCCTTGAGGTAGCGTCCTCAGAACCAGCTGTAACATGGTGGCAGCAAAAGGAGAAGCTGAAACCTCAGGATCCTGGGAGCCGGTAGCATCACCATGGAAACCCCTAGCCGAAGGAGGACTAAGAATCCACACCACATAATCAAGAGCCTGCTCTGGGGTCCCCTTCCCCCCATCCCCCTCCAGCTCTGAAATGAAGGCTCTACATTGGGAGAGAGGGATTCAGGTGCAGCAGGGTGCAAGGCCTGGCTTGGGCACCTGGCCCCTGGGTAGGGGATGGGGGAGGGCTTCTGGTGAGAGCCCCCACTGAGAGCCTCCTGGCAAGTGGGCAGGAGGTGACATCCCAGGAGGCTTTCTGAGGTGGAGTAGCCATGAAAGCCGGGGGCAGAGGGCAGAGGCCAGAGGCCTCATTGAGCAGAGCATCCTGCTGTTGCTACAATCTCTGCCTGGTCCTGTGTCTACCCTGATGGTGCAATGGGGCACTGCCACCCTCTCGTCCTGTCCCAGGCTCCTCTCCCACACCCTGCGCTACACCTTCTTGTTGGTCCCCACCTCTGTGCCCCTCTGTGGTCCCTTGAGTCCTTGCACCCCCATGTGGCACCTCCTGGAATCCCACCCTGTGGTGTGGCTGGCTGGGCTATTCGCCCTGTTGTCCCCATTAGGCAGGAGGCACTGGGGTGCCAGCAATCTGAACCCACCGGACCCTCACTGACAGGGAAGGGCCCAGAACAGGCCTCCAGCGTTGCAACACAGCTCTGTCCTTGTAGGCTGAGTTCCCCTGACACTAAGTGGACACCATGAGACTTGCAGCCCAGTGCCCTGCCCCTAATGGGGCAGCAGCCTTGGGCCACCACTGGGACACTTTTCAACCTTGGACTACTGCCAGACCCCAAATCCAATATTGCCACCTTGGACTTCCATGTCCATCAAGGGCTGCTGCTGACCAACAAGAGTATCCTAGACCCCTGCCTACCTTCATACTAGCTCTCAAAGGAAACAAAACCCAGTCAAGGGCAACCACAGAACTTTATTCACAGCTTCATGTGCTCAGGGTTCACCAACGACCCTTAAAACCAAGGTCAGTCACTTGGATTCCACCTTGGATTTCCTGCTCCACAAAGAACAGCTATTGACCATCAGTGAGCTCTCCATGGACCCCTGCCATCCTCCATTTGAGCTATCGATGGGCTTAAAGTTCAGTAGAGGGCTGTCGCAGCATTCTGCGCCTTGCTTCACCTAGGAACCCCAAGACCAAGACCAAGATCTGCCTCTTGGACACAATCTTGGACCCAGGCTCCAGAGATGGCAGTGGCTGCCCAGCAACAAGAGTGCCCTTGCCTCATGCCCACCTCCATACAAGTTCTCGGTGGGGTCACGACCGAGGAAGGGCAACCCCAGAACAGCAGCCACAACACTGTGCCCTGGTTCACCTAAGAACCGGGACAGTAGACGACTCCTGCTCCCAGAACTCCAGGACCCCACATAGCCCCAAGTGTCCCTCGATGTTTCCTGAGTGGTCATCTGCCTGTGCCCATCAGGTGACATTGGTTGAAGAGGCTACTACCTGGTTGAGAAGAAATACCTAACGCCAGTTCTCATTCACCCCATCACCAAAGTGTCCATCAAAAATAAGCCCAGAAGGAGCAAGGAGTGAAGAGAGCAGCTTCACAAATGTCCCATTACCTCCTTGCAGCCTTGGTCCTGGCCCTGTTCCAGGTTTCCAGGTGGAGTACCATCCTGAAGACCTTTGGTCTGGAATCAAATTCAGGCTGATGTCCTGCAGGCATATCACTTGGGGACCCTTTCCATCTGTGGAGTTCTGCATCTTAGTGGGGCCCATGGTAAGGACCAGGCCTCCCTAGACTGGCCACTAGTTGAGGCAGGGGACTGGGAGCAAGATCCAGTAGACGCCCAGGCCCTGAGTGCACTGGTGTCCCTGGCTGAGCTCCTGCAGGCTAAGGACAGGCACTGTGCCCTGGAGCAGGAGGTCGAGGCTTTAGGACCACAGGCTGAGCAATGGGATCAGCAGCAGGTTGAGGTCCAAGCTCTAGAGAGCTTTTATTGGCAGCTTCTGGAAGATTTCAGGCAAACCTAAATGAGCAGCGGTGACATCTCCATGCACACCCATCCCAAGACCACAGCACAGAAGGGGAGCTGGGGTGAAATGTGGGTCACCTACGGTGGGGCTGGTGTGAACCATCAAGACACCATGTTCACTCACGTCTCTGCTGTTGATGCTTAAATCTTGTGATTTTTATTCCACCAGAAAGTAAACCCTCATTTTGTCTTCTTGAATATACATTATGGGTTTAACTACCTTTTTTGGTTGTATCTACAGAATTGTGAATGTTTTAAGGTAGCATATTACTATTTGTGCAACAAATGTATGGTATTTATTCATTAAAAAAAAAGATTGATTTTTATAGAGAGGGAAGGGAGGGAGAAAGAGAGGGAGAGAAACATCGATGTGCAAGAGATACATGGATTGGTTGTCTCTCACATGCCCCCACCCGGGGACCTGGCCTACAACCCAGGCATGTGCCCTGACTGGGAACTGAACCAGTGACCCTTCAATTCCCAGGCCGACACTCAATCCATGAGCCACACCAGCCAGGGCTGATATTTATTCATTTTTTAACCAAATGCCAAATGTCAACTGTGGACCTCAGGGTCAAGCTGAGGGCACAGGTGGGAGAAACCCAGGTCCCCTCACACAGAAAGGAATGTCTCTTCCCCCTCCAGGGCCACCCTGCCTTCCGGGGAACCCCAGGCTGCTCCACACACCCTGCACTTGAGCCCTGCCTCTCAGTGGACTCTTTCTGGAAGCAATGTCTGAACATGCTCCTGTCCCTCACTTGGTCCCATGTCTCCATCTGACACCAGGGTTAGTCTCTCCTATGTCCAGAATTCCTGGAAGCTGTGTCACTTCCCATCATATTCTGCAAGTTGCATGTCCCCAGTCAGCTCTGTGGCCACTCCACACCCAGACTCTCTGCAGCCCAGCCTGGCCTCCTGGGCTCCAGCCAAACACCCAATGTCAAGAAGTATTAGCTACATGACAATGGCAATCATACCGTCATATAAATTTATCAAATCAATACCTGTATACCTTAAACTTACACAATGCTGTATGTTAAATATTTGTCAATTTTTAAAAAAGTAGACCACTTGTGAAACTAGAGAGAAGATGTGATGTCTACCCGAAAGCTCCAATTAGAGCTTCCAACTGGAGAAAGTACTTCAGGGTCCATTTTATTGGCCACTTAGAATGCAAAGCATTTTATTTGTAAGCTCCTGAAATCTGAAAATAAGACACCTAGGTTAAATAATAGTTTCCCAAAGCTTCATGTGTTCATTTCAAGCTCAGTTTTTCTGCTTGATGTACAAAAACAGTTTTCTAAGACTCCCAGGAAGAAACCCTACTGATCTGATGGGGATCTGTGGTTTGATGAACTGTTCAGTTTTAGTTGGCCACATCCCTTTTTTCCCCCTTGGTTAAGATTTTACAAATTCTAGAATAGCTGCCTTTTTCTAGTTTCATACCAACACTTTGGTTCCAAATGTCTCCTGAGAGGCACTTACCAGACATGGGACTCCATCTTCACTTCTCATTTCCACATGCTTCCAAAGTCAACGTGGACACACCGCACCACGCGGGATCTGTTCACCATCCGGAAGAAGGCTGTAAGCAGTTTTGATGATCTTTACGAATTCACACAGGTTGATATGACTGGGCATGAGAAACTTGGTTTATCTGGGACAGGAATCTGCTTCTCACCCTCATGCGGTTTTGTTATCACTGGGATTGTGCTAGGATGCCACATGGCGTGGGGGTCAGGGCAGAAAGCGGGGCCGAGGGTTTTGTGACGGTAGGGCAGAGGTGTCATGGCCACTGTAACAAGAAGGTATCTTAAGACTTACAAAGGAAGCAGGCAACTCCATAGACTATAACTGGATTTATTATAGGGTAATTTTTTTTCTTCTTTGTGTGTGTGTGTGTTTTGTATAGGGTAAATTTCTTACGGGAAGATTCGGTTGGACTAGAAGGCCATCCCAGTAGTCTGTGAAGACCACTCTTTGCTAACGGATCCCTGTTACAGTGCTGCCCCCACACCCTCGCCCATAACTCAGGCTCTAATGATTGACAAAACGAAGGGACAAAGAATGCAGTAGCACCAGGGGATATACCTCCTGGTGGTGTTGTGACAGAGATTGCTTATAATCGATACTGTTTCCAGTTTGATACTTAGTTTGGTTGTTATGCCATTCTGGCTGTTATTAACGAAAATATTTATGGCTACATTTTAAGGAACAGGGATAATCATCAACTAGAAAGCTTGATAAGGACAGTGAGATTGATCAAAGCTCACAGCATGAAACTTAAAAAATGAAATGAAATTTGACACAGAGATGGAGTTACTTTTGTTTACATCTAGCTATGCACTCCACCCTCAACATCTTTGCGGCCTGAACAATCTCATCTTATCTGCCCATCTTCTACGAAGTCCCTAGGGCCAGGTATTAAGAGGTGGCTTGCAGGCTTGTGCAACAACCATACAAGCTGCAACTAGAGCACTTAATATGCAAGCATTTTATCTGTAAACTCCTGGAATCAGAAAACAAGACAACCTAGGTTATACAGTTTCCCAAAGAGAGTGTCTGGGACACCAGCCCACCTCTATCTAAGCTGTTTGTCGTCAAGCTGCCACTCAGCCAAGGGGAGCCTGGGCCCTTCAGTCAGAAGCCCACAGGTTCCACCTGTGGACCCTAAAGCCTGGGTCTCTGTGGACCCCGTTTTCCGGAGATGGCAACAGTTGACCCACATGCAATGCCCTTGTTCTGGCACTCCAACTCTGACCCTTCACACAGCAAAGGACAGCTGCCAGACCCTGCTCTGGACCGGCAGGGCCTCACCCACATGGACATATGGTGTCCAATGCCAAGGTGTTTGTTCCTCAACGTCCCCACATCCTCAACAGCCTGTGGCTGGGAGAGGCTGCTACCGGGTAGAAAAGAAATACCCCATACCAGTCATTCACTCCATTATCAGGTGTCCTCAAAGAACTTCAGCTCAGATCATGCAGGAAGTGTAGAGAGAGGAGATTCACATACCCACCCCCCCTCATCTGCTCCTGGCAGCCTTGGACCTCACCATGTCCCTAGCTCCCCAGCGGTGTCCCAACCGCCAGAGAGGGAAGAACCAGTCCCGTCAGCTCCTTCTGCCCTAAAACAGGATGAGCAAAGACCAGGAAACAGCAGAAAGAACAGTCTGAACCCAGAAAAGCTAATGTGAAAAATGGGGTGGAAATCTATCTTCCAGGTGAGGGGCCAGATCGAGGGATGTGTGTGAAGGTAGAGATTCCTGTCAGAGGTGGGTTCCTAAACATCAGTGGTTGGTGGCCTGGTGCCGAGAACTGGCCTTTGCTTTGAGTCATTCACAGCAAGGTCCCTTGGATGACTCAGTGTGCGAGGTACTGAGGTACTGGTGGGCCCAGCCTGCGACCAACTTTAGCCTGATATCCTGGTGGCAAGTCACTTGGAGGGCTATTTTTATCTGGGGAGTTTTCTGGTTGAGTGGTGTCTTAGGAAGGCCTCCCTAAACACCATTGCTATTTAAGACAGGGAACTGGGAGCAATACCTAGGGGAGGCTCAGGCCCTGAGCACAGAGGCGTCCCTGGCTGAACTCCTCCAGGCTAAGGACAGGCACTGTGTCCTGGGGAGGGAGGTGGGGGTATCAAGTTTCTAAGGTGAGATGCAAGGGTTCCTGGAAGCTTTTGCCTTCCAGGAAACATGCCAGAATGGCCAAGAGTGATGTCCCCATGCACAGCCACTCCAGGACAGACTAGATGGGAGCTGGGGTCGAGGTGACCTGAGCTTCATGATATATAGCACTTCAAAGTAAGTGTTGGAATGCCAAGGAAGTGTCCCGGTGTGGGTGTGCTGTACAGCACGGGGTGGCATTCACTGCACCCACCATGTGAGTCATCGCTCTCTCCAGCTGGTTGGGTCTGCACAGGGCTGCGGTCCAATGTGACCCTTGGAACAGTGCTGTGAGATGGCAGGGGTCTCCACGGCTGTGAGAAAGTGGCGGTGAACTACAGGGAGCTGACACTAAGCACCACCTGCATGTACCTGTTGACACTTCACGGGACGCCCTGGCCTCACCACACTGACGATTCTCACTGCGAGGGAAAGGAGCATTTCCCCCTCATCCCTAAGAGCACACTGTGACCCTCATGAGCACTATGCAACGGAGAGTGAGCGGTGCCTTGCAACTGGATTAAAAGTGGGTTCCAAGCACCAAGTCCAGACAGGTCTGAGTCCTGTGGCTTAACAGGTTTGCTCCATGCCTACTGACCAGACCTCAGCATGTGGAATGTGGGAGCCCACTGGGCAGGTTCCCGGGCAGCTGGACTTCCCTCTCTGTGGGGTAGGGTTGGGTCATCGAACACTGGTCTGGTCCAGTGCACTGTCGGCCCTGGGAAGGGACTGACCCCATTGACACACATGGTCCATTCTCCGTGCCCGGACAGCCTGTGCCCACTGCAGACACTGGCACTTACTGGTCTTGGCTTGGCCAGAATAAGGACTGCAAAGGACAGCTGCCAGACCCTGCTCTGGACCGGCAGGGCCTCACCCACATGGACATATGGTGTCCAATGCCAAGGTGTTTGTTCCTCAACGTCCCCACATCCTCAACAGCCTGTGCTTGCAGGTGGCTTGCAGGCTTGCTCTGGCACCAGAATGGTGAGGGGCCTGGGGTCAGTCAGGTTAAACTCCTTGGGGTCTATGACCTTGGGGTCTTTGATGGAGGGTGCTGATTGGCCAACATCTCTAGTCAATTGATCAGCTCCTGGACCTCCGAATTCCATCTTGATGGCAAAGGTAGTAGAGGCCACTGAGGGTCTCCTAAGCAGGCCAACAAAGGGACAGCACTTGGGATTTGAAGGACCCCAAGGACCTAGGTCCACTTCAGAATGGAGGGTGATCTAAGAACCAACAGCTGGTCTTTCCTGAGTGCCTACTGCTATGCAGGGGCTGTGCCAACCATACCCCGGAGTCACAGTATTCCCCCAGTGCAGATGAGGAAACTGAGGTCCAATGGCGTGTGGAGCTGAGAGGACAGGGACAAGACAAATCCCTGTTGCAGCAATCCAGGGGGCTCGGACATGGAGCTAATCTGGGCCCAAGCACATGGCACAGGGAAGGAAGCTGAGCGGGAAGCTGGTGGATCCTTCATGGAGCTGCACTGTTGGCAACAGGTGGAAAGGGGCTGACGGAGTGGGACAGGGCAGGGCAGGGCTAGAGTCTGGGTTGGGGTGCCCTTGAGCAAGGGTTTGGGAAGGATCTTTCTAGGCTTCCTCAAGGTCCGAGGTTCCCCTTTCATGCCTCCACACAGGTGCAGGCACAGCCCATCATCACCAACCTGGCCAGTGTTTCCTCTGTGGAGCTTCCCTGGGGGCAGGCAGCATGATCCGAAATAGCTCCTGCCCCTGCTTGAAGACCCCATCCGCCAGAGGGAGGAAGGACATTTCTGAGGGCCAACAGGGAGTGAGGTGCAGGTTGGGGAGGGGCAGGTCTGTCATGCGACTGGTTCCAGAGCTGCACAGAAGGCTGCATGTGGGGGTGTCAGGGCAGGAGGCGGGGCAACTATGGATCAGCTGTGCAGCTGCCTAGAGGTAGCCCTCAGGGGCTAGCAGGCCCAGGCCACAAGTGGCAGCTCTAAGGACAGGCACAAGTCCAGCCTGCCTGGGACCGAGGACTTCCTTTGGTGAAGGGCAGCTCAGGGGGCACTCCAACCTGCCCAGGGCCAGGTTCTCCTCTCCCACAGCAGGGGCTTCCACCTTCCCTGGGCCACCGTGTCTCCTGCACACAGTCAATCTTCGATGTTTGCTTGTGCCAAATCATAATGGCTATCCTACCCCAGGAAGATAAGGTGGCTCCCCAGTTTGATCAAACAAATGCAGGAAAGCTGCACCCTGGCCCCAGTAGCCTCTCCAGGGAGGCCAAGGGGAGGGCCAGGCCACTGTGCTGGCCCTTCTGCCCACACCGGTGAATCCAGTGTTTGCCCCAGCCTCTCGTGGGAGGCAGGGAAAGGGAGCGAGGCAGCTTTGGGGGTGACAGGCCCCAGAGTGGTTCCTGGGGATGTCAGAGGGAGATGTCAGCCAGAACTTACCTTGCATAGTCCCAACACGGCTGGTGCCACCTGTGTCAACAGTAGGTTCCAGAGCAGAAGACGCTGGCTCTCGTCCCACTGACCTGGCTGATCCTAAAACCACTGCTGGCTGCCAGGCCCTGCTGTGGAAGTCAGCCTGGGGTCTCTGGGTCAGACACCAGACCATGTCCTGCTCTTCCCAGGGGGCTGTAGCTTCTTCGAACCTCCTCATCCTTGATGCAGAGCAATTAAAAGCCCCTTGTGGGGCTCTTGTGACCAGGAAGAGAACTCCTGGAGGCACTGGGAGTGGGGTGCAGGGCACCCTGGCCTGGCCTACCTCAGCAAGGAAGCGATCTACTTCTCCCTCACATGGGCCATGGCATCACTGAGGCTCCACTTGTCCTCCATCCGTGAGCACAGGTTTAAGGGGTGGGCGTCCTCGAGGAACTGAGGGAGACGTGAGAGCTGGGGGGTGGGGGCAAGGACCCAGACCCCTCCCTATGCACGGTGACATTGCCAGTGCCCCCTTCAGAGGGACAGTCAGCGCTGAGGAGGCAGGTGTGCTAATGCACAGTAAGATGACATCAACCCCCCATCTGCCAGGGCAGGAGGCCCCTCAAGACAAACCCTCCCTCCTTGGGACCAAGAAGGGCACGTGACCCCTGTTCACCAGCTCCTCATGCTGGGCTGGGGTGCCCTTTCTGGGGGACCTACCCCTCACCACAAGGGCTTCTGCTCGTGGTATCTGGGTACCCGAGCAGCCCAGTAGGGCACATCCTTGCTGGTGAGGAGCTCAAGCTCCAGCCAGGTCCCCAGGACCTGCAGGCCCACACCCCACTTTTGAAGAGTTCTTGGTGGTGACAGGTGGATGGACAGCTGCCGGCCTCACTGACCCCCACCCCACAGACTGGAATTCCAAGAGTGGAACTGCTCCATTTTCTGCAAACTGCCCCCCTTGCCCAGGGCAGTGTTAGTGGGAGGGCCCTGGGAAAGTAGCCTGTCTACCCAGATTGGTCTCAGCACTGGTACTGAGGCTATTTTCACTGGGCAGGGCCTGGCTCAGTGCCCACTAGCACACCCTGTGTGTCCTCAGGACGGCCCCAAACAGCCCGGATCTCCAGCAGCCGTGGGCTGCTAAAGGCTGTTTCCAGGCTCCAGAAGATGTGGGACTAGTTTCAGTTGCCAGTAGAGGCCTCAGCAACCTCAGGGAGCTGAAGGTGCACTTCCACAGAGTGAGCTGGCTGCATTGTATCCGCATGGAGCCGCCCCCTGCACAGCTGGGACAAAACTCAGGCCCCCGGGCCCCTGGTCCGAGGGGCAGTCATGCATAGGGTCCCCAGGGTGAGCCACTCTGGGGGCACAAGGTGTCCGCTAAGCTGAAACCACACCCTGTCTTGGAAAGCCTTGTGCAGTCGAGGGGACACTGCAGACCACTCAACCCTGGCTCTCCGAAAACCAGCAGAGAGGGCTTGGGGCTACTGCAGCTCCTCGTGTATGTGACTTCAGCACCCATTTCTGGAAATCCCTGGGTAGCTTTTTGGGGACACATTAGTCTTGGTCCCCCAAAGCACCCCCAAGCTGTGGGCCTAATTTAGGAGCAGGTAGTTTGTTGAGGGCAGCCCAGGCAGCACAACGCAGAGTCTCGCCTTAGTGAGGGATGCCCAGCACCCTCTGTGGGTCTGGCTGACTGCCCCGCAAGGGCCGGAGAAGCCTGGCTCTCTCTCTCTTGGATCAAGGTGGCTGCATGCTGGGTCTTGTGGGCTCAGCTGACTCCTATTATCTCTGGGGGCTGTGGCCCTGGTTGGGGTTGTTACTCCAGATCTCCCCTTTCCCAGGTGGGGGTAGGGAGGCTTCCATTCCCAACTCAACTGCCCCTGCCAAACCTGCTGTTTCTTTCCAGAAGGCCCCTGAAGTGGCTTGGGGCTTGAGATCTTCCGCTTCTTCTCCAGGGAGTTGCTGTCCTGGTCTCTGACTACCTCCCAATCCTCAAGAGTAAGAAGGAGCAATCCAGCAGTTAAAAGCCTGGTCTAAGAATCGGCTCTGCTACTCACTTTGTTGTGTGACACTGGCCAAGTTACCAATCTCTCTGGGCCTCAGTTCCCTCAGCTGTGGGATGAGTGCCACACAGGGGCCACTGCACCTTGCTGCTGTGAGGATGAAGCAAGAACTGCCTGCAGAGGAAGCCTGGCCCACCGCCATGCTCTGCGGGAAACGGCTGGCAAAGAGCAATGGGCCTCAGGCTCAGACATCGAAGTCCCGCTGGCCCCAAGGCCTGGGTGTCCCAACTTTCTACACGAGTCAACAGGCCCTGGGCAGGTCAGCAGGTAGGCACCCTCTTGATGGGTGCCAATCCTCAGGCCCCACTTTCTCAAGTCCCCCAAAGCCACACAGCCCCTCTGGGAAGGAAGAAAGGCTGCCCTGGGCCTGGAGTTTGGTTGTGAGTCAGGAGGAGCCAGAGGCCCAGACTACAACCAGGCGAGGACTCCCTCTCCCTGCCCTGCCTAATGGCTGCCACTCAGCAGCCACCGTGGACTGGCACAGTGCAGGTGGGAGTCAAATGCCCTGGGGACACAAAGAGCACTTTGGCAGGAAGGACAAGGAATCAGTTTACTTTTATTTATTTAATCCTCACCCACGGTCATGTTCTCATTGCTTTTAGAGAGAGAAAAAGGGAGAGAGGGAAGGAGGGAGGGAGACAGAAGCAGTGCTGTGAGAGAGAAGCATCATCGATTGGTTGCCTTCTGTATGCTCCTGTAGTGGGGACCAAACCTGCAACATAATGTGTGCCCTGACTGGAATCAAACCCGCCCCAACTGAGCCACACCAGCCCAGAGCAAATTGGTTTGTTTTAAACACAGAATAAACCCAGCAGAGTTTCTTTGGTTAAAATGAGCTGGAAAGGTGAGAGGTTACTCGATGAGACAGACCTTTGCCTCTGGGCCCACCTTGCACATCTTGTCTGCAGGTTGGGAGTTACCTACAATGTTACCAAACTGCTGAGAGCCAAGGTCCTCCAGCTAGAAAGTAGCCAGGTAGTAGGTGACTTGAGGGAACAGTGGGGAAAGGGCACACTCCAGAGGGGACCTGGGGGTCCCCCTCCCTTACCCCGTAATGTGTGATCGTGGGGAATCAGCCCGGAGGCTAAGGGACCTTCAGGTGCAGCAGAACTGTCAGGGTACGTAACCACCAGCGAAAGGTTCATCTAGCATCTGCCTGAAAACAGTAACAATGAGATAATAGTCATAGTACAAATGACAGTCTCAGATGATGGGACATTCTGTGGCTTCAAAGCCTTGTATATTATCTCATTTGGTAAGTTATCAAAAGTTCCAGTTTCCCTGGGTGAAGTAAAAGTACTTTGGAGTTCAGTTTGTTAATTCTGAGAGAGTACATTATCTCAAGCGAATAGGAACTGGGAACTTGAAGGTCCCTGGGCTAGGTGAGGGTCCTCTGAGGCAGGGAGTTTGTCGTGCCAACTGGCGTGCAGGCCCATGATGTGCTGCTGACCATGGAAACTGAGCTGAGCGGCGAGCGGGCAGCTACGGACCTGCCGTCAGACAATCCAGCTCAGCCTCCGAGCACCTGCAGGCCCCAACCCCTCTCCTTCTGCACAGCGGCGGAGGCCTAGTGCAGCACCTGGGAGCTGGACTGACTGCCCCACAAAAGCACTGGCCACTCTGCCTGCAATGGTCACCACACCCCATGAGAGCAGACGGCCTGCAGGAAACCCAGGCAGAGATGTCTCATATATTTCTCCTTGGAAGAGTCCGGTCACCATACGGCTGGCTCTGCCCAGTCCTCAGGGCTGGAAGAGGTCTGGAACTCAGACAATGACAAAGGCTCGTCATTTCACCCACGCTGTCTTCTGGGGCATTCTCTCTCAAGTTAGCTGTGCTTCCCTCAGGGACTGCAGGCTCTGGATGGCAGGCGCAGGGCCTGGGATCTGTCTCCTGGAGCCTGGCCTTCAGGGGCCTGGAGTCTGTTTCCATGTTTGTAGGTGGACCCTGGATCACCCACTAGCAGGCAGCTGAGCATTGAGGTAAGGGCTGTGAAAACCCTCCAGGAAACCAGTGGCGTGATAGGCCAGGGGGGCACATTCTGCCCAAGCCATGTGCTGGAAGGGTGACTGCCTCCACTTACATCAGGTCACTGCTGCTGTAGAGTATGTGGCTATCAGTGTCTGTGCCACGTTCAAAAGGCAAAGGCAGCGGACCTGTCCAGGGAACATGTGGGTGGGGATTGGAGCCCACCCTGGAAGAGGTCTTAGCCTGTCCACAGCCAGAGCCGGCTGCCCCACATGTAAGGTCAGCAACCGCCAGTACTGAGGCATCTAACAGAATCTCTAAAGTGAACGCCTGCTTATGGGGGCTCAGAGTCTGATAAAGAAACAGGGTGGGAGGGTGTCAGGGGACAGGGCCAGTGGGTAGTGGGCAATGACCTCCACATGAGCACACGTGAGGCCCTTGGAGGGCTGAAAGAACAGTGCCAGGTGCAATGGCAAGGTTGGGGAACAAGCACCCCTGGGAAAGAGCAGAGTACAACCTCCCAAATCAGTCTGAAGGGCCCATGGCAGTCAGCAACTCAGACCCTCTGACCAGCAGGTCCACCCCCAGGAATCAGTCCTACAGGTTCTCCTGGGTATTGACAGCAGGTTGAGGCAAAGACAGCACTTAACATGGAAAATGGCCCAGGCTGGTATGGCTCAGTGGATTGAGGACTGGCCTGCAAACCTAGAAGTTGCTGGCCAGGTCCCTAGTTGGGGGCATGCAAGAGGCAACCACACATTGATGCTTCTCTCCCTAATTAAGTACATAAAATCTTAAAAACAAACAAAAAACCCTTGGAGAATGATGAGGCATTAAAAAGCACACAGCAGAGCCAATACTGTGTGATTCCACTCACCTGAGGTCCCATCAAATTCCCTGGACAGAAAGCAGGAGATGGGCCCCAGGGCTTTGGAGGTGGGGGGAGGGGTGTGGGGTATGGGAATTGTTTAACTGAGACAATTCGGAAAGGTGGCAAAGTCCTGCAGATAGATGTCGGGGTGGCTGCACAAGGTGAATGCACTTAACTAAACTGTGGACTTAAGAGTGAGTAAGATGGCAAATTTTGGCTAAACCAGCAGACTAATGAGGGCACCTGAGATCCTGTACGAGACTCTCAACCTGGGGGAGCCTGTCTCCACACATGAGCTTTTAGCTCTTTCTGGGCTGCAGGCAACCCAGCATTTAAGGGTAACCAGAACTGGTAGTTGCAGCTTATTAACACATTTAGACCAGAAAATAGTACTTCGATGGGATTTTTTTATTCTGTGGCCAAAAACTTAAGACTCCATAGCTCAGCATTCAAGTTGGATGTGTTGGTTTTTTTAAACTTTCTTTGTTCACAGAGGAATAATGATCTTATTTTCATAAAGGAAGTATTATCACAACAAAAAAGGTTTCTTTTATTCAAGCAAAATCTTAGTATTTCTAAGCAAAGGCTAGTCAGTGTATCTTGTATATTTTTTTATGTTGATTTTACACATCATTTTAATTTAGTCTCCCAAAAGGTCTGTTACTGATTTGTTACCCCCCACACCAAGAAAAACACCTGAATTTAACATGCGCTAGAAAGAATAATCAATTCCACCACTTTGGATAAAATGGGGGGGAGTGGAAGTGTTGATGTCTGATTTTTCCTTCACATAGTATTTTCATATGTAAAAGCATGTTTCTCAGGAGGACATGACTTGTTCATTGTGTCCCTGAAACTTGGCACAATGTGGTATATGCAGGTAAGATGATCTACTTTCTGTGGAAGACTGTTCTTATCATAAATTACGATCACTACTACTTCTCATATCACATTTTATATACATTTATCTCCTGAACATAAGCAGGCCACTCAGGCATTTCTCCAATTCTATCTGTGGCTCTGTCAAACTCCCAGCTCAACAAACTGCTTTGGGAATTTCTAAGTATATTCTATTGAAGATGTGCTCATCACTTAAACTTCTTTTATAAGAGCAGATTAATACAGCTGAGGTGCTTAAAACTGTTATCAAGCTAATGGTTAAGAGGTGATGTACCAGTGAACAAAAGGCAAACCCAATATAAAATGTGTCTACTTGTCATGAAAGAGGTTAATTTAACAAGAAAATAAAAAAGACCTACTTTCTACAGACACTAGCAACAGGAAGAAAAAGGCACCTTAACTCACTCTACACTGCGTCCTAGTACATATAGCCACGAGACAGCGTGCAGTGCAGTCTATCACGTGCCTTCGCCCCTCGTTAGAGCAAAGTGAGCACTTAACCATGCATGTGGCTTAACATCTCTCCAACGCTGAGACCTTACATTAGGAGGCACCATTCAGAGAAAGTCATCTTTCAAAAATGCTTAGCTCTTGCCCTGACCAGCATGGCTCAGTTGGTTGGGCCTTGTTCCGCAAAGTGAAAGGCTGCCAGTTCGATTCCCACCCAGGGCACGTGTCTGAGTTGCAGGTTTAGTACCGAGTTGGGGTGCGTCTGGTCAGAGTGTGTAGAAAAGGCAACTGCTCTCTCACATTGATGTTTCTCTCCCTTTCTCCTTCCCTTCCCCTCTTTAAAAAAAGAAATAAAATCTTTTTAAAAAAAAGTTTAGCTCTTAAATTCTTAATTTTGTAAGTTTATTTAATAATCTGATTGGCCAGCTTAGCGTTTTCCACCAACACGAGGAGCAGAAACCTTCACAGGCTTCACGATCTTTTGCTTAGGTGCTGCCTTTGTGGGAGCCTGTGAAAAGATGTTAGGTGGCATTATTCCATGCAACTTTCTTTTTAATCATCCCTCTATGTCCAGTGTGGGATACTGGATTGTATCTTAAGAACAAAAAGGACAGTTTTGTTTGTCATTTAGGACCATATATGTATTTTTTACTATGATTATCTAAATCAGTAACATTGGAAAAGCTGTATAAACTCTATCTTTCTGTGCGTTTAAAATTTCAAAATAAACCGTAACAAAACATTCACCCAGAAATCAGTTATCAACATCATTTCCATTGCAGCCTTGCCCTAAATTTTTTAAAAACTTCAAACTTTTATTACCACAATTTGGATCATAAGTTAAGTTTTCCTATTGTTTTAAACAAGAAATCCAAGACCATCAAAATTACCTTAGCAGCAGCCATTGCTGTCTTTTTAGATGCTTGCTTAGCCTTTTTTGCTTCCTTGGCAGCCCTGTAGGGTTAAAAATAACGTAAGGCAAAGCACTTTACTCCTTAAGGACACAGCTTATTAACAAGGAGCTGCAGTGGTTTGGAAAAGTGAAATGATCATATTCCTCCCCACCCTCAATTATTTTTAGGGTAATTCCAAAGGGGTAGTCAGTGTCATTAACCACCAAGCTAGTTTAACATACACTGTACAGTAGCTTTCACTGCAGATAGAAATTTCAACAAATCATTCAGACTATGTTACAAACTTGATTATTAAACCCAAATAATGCTCTTAATGAAGGTTTCCTCACCTGATAGCCTGTTCTCGTTGAGCTTTCCTAACTTCAGGTTTCTGATTCCTCTTGGCCATTATATCAGCAAGAGATGCACCAGTGATGGCCCTCTGGAATTTGACTGCCCGGCGGGTTCTCTTCTTTTGAATTTCTTCCTGCAAAAAAAAAAGGTGGGAAGCACACCTATGAACTGTGCTTCATGAATCCAGATAAGAAATGAATCAGTAAGTTTTTGAGGAATGGGAAATGAAGTCTTTTAAAACTAGTACTTGCTCTAGTCCATTTAGGCTGCTGTAACAAAATACCGGACCAAGTGGCCTATAAACAACAGCAATTTATTTCTCAAAGCTTCTGGAGACTAGAAGTCAGGGTACCAGCATTATCAGGTGTGGCAAAGGGATGCTTTACAATTTCAGCTTGGCATTTACTGTGAGCCTAGTAAGACAAACACTGAGGAGCCATTTTTTATAGTAATCATTTTCACTTCACTGTTTGATGATTCAGTTTAAGAGCAGGTTCACATACTGTCTCATTTAGTTACAATTTTACAGAGCAGCAACTGATCAGAGTTTAAACTTGGGAGATAGCCCCACTACATCAAAGCGCATTTCACTTACCGACTGTCCCTTTTTGTGCTTTCTTCTGTAGAGGACAGTCCAGTTTATCTGTCGAGGATTCCTCTTGGAAAGGAACGCCGACTCGCATTTTGCATTAAGAAACTGGAAAACCTGTTGTGACAAGGTGAAAGTACAAAAGTTACCTACTCAACTCTACAAAGTAGAAAAAGGCTGAGCCTGAAATCCATAGCAAATTAATTTATTAGTTCTATATTCTCATTTTATCGAGTTGAGCCCAGAGACCAAATGGCTTGTCACACAACTGGCAGGTACCTGGGTGGCACCGTGAAGATCTTTGCATTTGGTCCTGGCTTTTAACAGCAGGCAAAGCTAAATTCATGTCACAGGAAGAGAGTGGGGTGTCAAATTCTGGGAGGCATCTAGTTCCTGTCCCTCCTGGGATTCCAGAAGGTCCTATGTTCATAAAATAGCCTGAATCTGTCTCACATTGGGGCACTGAAGTTACACAAACTCATTTCCGACCTGAATCACACTAGATCAAATCTCAAGAATGGTTCACGTAGAGGCTTCTGATCCCTACAACCACTGAGCCCAGGGTCCCTGAAGCAAGCCTTCCAGGGACCAAGAATGACGTGGTAAATGAACCCGCCTAGACCGAATTAGACCGGTCGTTCCTCTTCGCAGCACAAATCGCATTTAGCCAACGCGGCCTATCACCTTCCCGTCGGTCCTGGCGTAGCGCCTCCCGTGTCCGGGGTAGATCTTGTACCCACTGAAACTGCACAGCTCGACCCTGAAACAAAAGCGACAGCCTATTAGGGAGGGTGTCTATGGCAAGGAGAAGCCATGTGCGGGGCACTGAAGCGGCGATCTGCCCGCAGATGGAAGAGGATTGAGACGCAAGAGTATTGCTTACTTCATGGTTGCGGCGGCCGGGAAGAAGAAAAGATGGTGACGAGAAGGAGAGGATCACGGGAAGAGGCCTTATAAGGTAATGGAGACAATCTCCGCCCCCAATTCCCTCCTCTGACGCCGGCGCTCGGTGATGACATCATTCCGACTAGCGACGGAAATACGTTTTCGGAGGCGCTGCTCTCCTTCTGAGGAGTTCTGCAAGAGGCCGTGGGAATCCTGGGATTAGGCGGCTGATTTGGGAGTCATCCTCTCCTAGGTCAGGTGTCCTGGAGCCATCATCCTGCTGCAGGAATGTGAACTCTCGCTCTTATAGTTCAGTGACCCACAGACGAATACCCCGCAGGTAAAACTTAAAATCACTCTTCTGCCCTCTGCGTTGACCCACTTCCTCAGTCAACATTAAAATGTAATACAATAACAATTTGCAAAAAAAGCAATGACATCTGAATTGTCTTGCAGACCGTGGGAATCGAGTGGTGCTTGATGGCTCTTTGCGTTAATTGTGATTAATTTTCATTGAGTGCTCTGTGACAGGACGTATGCTAAAGCATTTACATACATTAGTTTATTCAGTTCACTAAATCTCCAGTAACTAAGCGTCATAGTACCGTCAAATGACGACTGCCATCGGGGAAGAGCTACGTTGTGGGGCTGCTGCCTAATGGAGCCCACGGACGTTTGGTTGTGCAGAGAAGGGCGAAGCCCAAACTGGAAGGCTGGAAAAGAGAGCTCTGGCCAGACCCACAGGAGGATCAACGCCTCCATCTCCTGAGCACTTCTGTAATGCTAGATTCTTAAGCATATTTGATGGATGGGGAGTGTCAAGAGGCAATCCTAGGAAGCAAATGTAGTGATTGAATTTATGCTATCTGTGTAAGCAGCTTACTCCTAAAAACGTTTTGTAAGTAGGTCGTTGAAGAGATTTGGAAAGTCCAGTAAAGTGGCTGATTAATGTTAAGGAAGCTGCACAATCACGCAGGAACCAGTCTCAAGAATGTGTGAACAGAAATATGAGTGACAGTGAAAAGCAAAGAGGAAGAATTTGACAGTCTGACCAACACTGACCAGCTGTTAAGAATACCTGGTATACTTCGGGAAGATGTCTTTATGTAGATTATAGGCAACTGAATGCCACAGGCTTCCATGAACTTAATCAACTCTAACATTCATCCCACTCTGTTTTTAAGTCACTGCTAAATAAAGAAATATTTGATCATTAAAAATGTGTGTGTTTTTCCTGGAATAGTCCTGGCTTCTACAAATTCCATGAACTGGATGTGAATAGAGTGCAGAGCCAAGATTTACCTGCAGGAATTTTGTTCTGTTTGCTCCACAGAACCCCAGCATTTACAGTTTCTTCCCAGGAATTTTACAAATATTTTGTTTTATTAGTCTTCAAAATTAGGTTTGGCTGGACTAGCTCTGTGCAGGAAAAGCAGGAAACTAAGTATTAAGGATTTTAGCTCTTTTACTCTTGAGATGACATTCTTGAGCTGGCATTTCATGGTTCTTTTATAACACAATGTGTCTATCACACCTTAAATCAAATACTCCAGGAATAAGAAGGAATGTTACAGAAACTCCTAAAACCATTTTACATAGTGTCAGAAAGCACAAGTTTACAACACCATACATAAATTTTTGCTGACTTTATCCTTATACTCTTACAGGCAAAAGGTTCGGCTGTATTCTATTCCCTTTGTTTATGGAGCGATTCTGAACCAAAAGTTGGTGCTCCTCAGCTCTGTATACCTCCTGAGAGCAGCATTCTTCCCTGCTTCTTCACCTCTATACATACTTCGTCTACTGTTATGAAATTCCTTTGGTTGTTATTATAAATTACCACAAAATTGGTAACCGAAACAATTGGAAATGTGTTCTCTTTCAATTCCGGAGGCCAGAGGTCTGAAATCAGTATCGCTGGACTAAAACCTGGGTCTCTGGGCTCCCTCCAGAGGCTCTGGGGCAGAACGTGTTCCTTGCTCTTCCAGTTTCCACCCAGACAAATCGTGTTGAATTCTGAACCCATAGAACCTGTGAGATCATAAATGTTTGTTGTTTTGGGAGTAATTTGTTAATATAGCATTGGTCGTACAGGAGATCAGGCAGTTATGAAAATGAGGACTTAGTGGATAGTGGCATCATTTATCAGAAAAAGACAGGAGGAAGGAACATATTTGTTGGGAAACAGGTCAGTTTTGGAAAGACTCGGTTTAAGATGCCATAGGACATTAAGGTGGAACTGTGTAATGGGAAGTTAGGAATAGGATATATTTTTGAAGTCATGTACCTATAGTAGTAGATAATAGAATATGTAGTATAACATCACCTAGTGTCACAGGCTGGCTTCTCAGGAAGTAGCTACTGAGACTGAACTTAGGGTGCAGGATGTTTATTAGGGATCCAGTCCTGTGAAAGAAGCTGGAGAAAGCAATAGTAGGCAGAAGAAGTTAAATAAATTGCTGGCCTAACTGAGCCTCAGCCCTGCTAGGTGCTCTGGAACAAACTGCCTGTTGGAGTGTCCTATGTTGGGCCAAATGATCAATGCTCTTTGCACCCCCGTGTTGCTTGGTCACCAGATGAGTGTTAAGAGGCATGACTTAAGGGAGGAGGGTCTCAGCAGCTGAGCCAGACCCGGCTGACAGCTGAGGGTGCTGCTGGCCAGGAAGCCCCTTGTTGGGCAGCAAGCTCTTGCTTGAAGAGGGATCTGGGTCGTGCATCTCTGTGTCTACCACCCCTGGAAACCAAGTGAGTGCATTCTGAGTGTGTTCTTTCAATAACTTGGTTTCCTGAGGTGTAGGAGGGACTGTACCTTTCTTACAGTCTGCCACTGTAGTTCCCAGCAGGCTGGTCAATCCCAAGACTCTGAGGCATTGTCTTCAAGAAGGGCTTTGAAAGCAATGCCCAGCCACTAGGGTAGAAAATTACTACGTTTAAAAATTATACAGCATTAAAAATTATGAAGCTTTCTTTAAAATTATGAAGCACTATTAAAATTAAAAATCATGAATTATTCTTAAAATTAAAAATTATGAAGTATTCTTTTAACAATATATATCTAATCACGTCATCTATCAATTATATGAAATACAGGGGGACAGAGGGAAATGTGAAATGACTCCGCAGGGGTGCAGTCGGCATGACAATTTCTTCAACAACATGTAAATTGAGAAAGGGAGGAAGGGCGACTTGGCCAGGGGTGGGGGGAGTACTTACTGACAAGACTAGATGCATAATTAATTTCCAGGAGCCCTACTGTGGGCTTGTTTTTGTTTTTGTCAAGAGCAGGTAAAAGATGCTGTTTAAGGTACTAAAATATTAAGCTATTTCCTTTCTTTGCAGTCTGTCTCTCCGCCTTTCACATTATTTTGTTCACTGCTGGCAGGGGCCCGGGAGTGGGGTCAGCCATCGTCCTCCCGCGTCCTCCTAGCACAGCCTGCAGCGGACCAGCAGTACCGTGGGGTGTGGGTGGGCATCGAGCCGCTGGCGGAGTACGCAGTGGTGCTGCCGGCTTTGGAGAGAGGGTGGAGGGGCGGAGACTGGCATCCGCTGACCAGCCACAAACCCACGGCTCTCTGGGACCGGGCCCTATAAAGTGAGGAAGCCCCAGGACGTGGGCTCACATAGGAGCTGAGACTAAGCCCCTAGCATGTGCTCAATTGTCCCACTGTACTTCACTTACAAAACAAATTCAAAGGTACAATTACTGACTTTAAAGACAGTGACTGCAGAGCATTAAACACCAAGTATGGGGTTCTCCTGAGCTCCGGGCGCCGCGTGAATACACTGGTTGAAGGAAAGAAATTTGAGAGCCTCCGAAACCAATTGCAATGTGTGGATCTTATTTGAGGTCCGGTTGAACAAACAAGCTGGACAGGCAATAGGATAATTTGAAAACTGATTGGATTTTTTGATATTAAGTTGTATTACTAATCCTTTAGGTGTCATCATTGTACTGTCATGTTTAATTTTTAAAAGTTTGCTTTTCCGGATATGTATACTCAATATTTACAGATGAGACAGCAGGATGGCTGGGATTTGTCTTAAAATAATGGGGGACTGTCCAGTAGGTAAGGGCATGGATGAAAAATGTTTGACCAGGAGTGGATAATGGTTGAAGCTGGGTGTTGGGCAGGGAAATAGTCTCTAAATTGTGATGTACTCTTTTAATTACTTTTCCATGGTAAAAGTTTCAGACAATGGTAACCTGCTCTTGATGAAAAGATTTAAGTCCCACAATTCATTCCTGAAAAATAGGAAAAGTAAACACCACTTGTATTATTTTGTAATTAAAAAAAAATTTAAAGCAAGAAAACTTCATACAGGAATGTTTATAGCATCTTTGTTCATAATACCCACAGGAAACAGTCTAGGTGCCCCATCAACAGGTGAACATATAAGTAAGCTATAATATGTATTTAAACAATACATTACTACTCAGAAATAAAGTGGAATGAACTATTGATTTTATACATCAACATGAGTTCTAGAACCATTATGCTAAGTGAAAGATTTACAAAAAGTATATTCTATATGACTCTGTACATACCAAATTCCACACCATGCAAAACTAATCTCTGGAGAAAGAAAGGAACAGTGGTTGCTTCTGGGTTGGAGAGGAAGGATTGAATGGGGAGGGCTAGGGGGGAACTTTCTGTGTTAATGATAATGATCTATAATTTTATGGGTTTGAGGTTAATCACACAATTTGTCAAAATTCAGGAAATGTTCATGAAAGATTTGAGCATTTCACTGTATGTAAATTTTATTTTTTAAATATTTATTTATTTTAACTATATTTTATTGATTATGCTATCACAGTTGTCCCATTTTTTTTTCTCCCTTTTCTCCCCCTTTGCCCTGCACCTCCCCTCCCACCAGTATTCCACCCCCTGGTTCATGTCCATGAGTCATAGGTATAAGTTCTTTGGCTTCTTCATTTCCCATACTATTCTTAACTCTCCCCCATCTATGTTGTACCTACCATTTATGCTTCTTATTCCCTGTACCTTTCCCCTCATTCTCTGCACCCCCCTCCCCACTGAAAACCCCCTCCCTGTGATCTCCATTTCTGTGATTCTGTTCCTATTCTAGTTGTTTCTTTAGTTTGTTTTTTGTTTTTGTTTTTAGGTTCATTTGTTGATAGTTGTGAGCTTGTTGTCGTTTTCCTGTTAATAGTTTTGATTTCTTTCTTAGATAAGTCCCTTTAACATTTCATACAATAAAGGCTTGGTGATGATGAACTCCTTTAACTTGACCTTATCTGGGAAGCACTTTATCTGCCCTTCCATTCTAAATGATAACTTTACTGGATAGAGTGATCTTGGATGTAGGTCCTTGCCTTCATGACTTTGAATTCTTCTTTCCAGCCCCTTCTTGCCTGCAAGGTTTCTTTTGAAAAATCAGCTGATAAGTCTAATGGGAATTCCTTTGTAGGTAACTGTCTCCTTTTCTCTTGCTGCTTTTAAGATTCTCTCCTCTTTAATCTTGGGTAATTTAATTATGATGTGTCTTGGTGTGTTCCTCCTTAGGTCCAATTTCTTTGGGACTCTTTGAGTCCCAAAAGAAATTACTTTCCTGGACTTCCTGGAAGTCTATTTCCTTCACCAGATTGGGGAAGTTCTTCTTCATTATGTTTTTAAATAAGTTTTCAATTTCTTGATCTTCTTCATCTCCTTCTGGCACCCTTATGATTCAGTTGTTGGAATGTTTGTCTATTTATTTATTTTTGCATGTTGGAATGTTTAAATTGTCCCAGAGGTTCCTAAGCCTCTTCTCATTTTTTTGAATTCTTTCTTCATTCTGTTATGGCTGAATGTATATTTCTTTCTTCTGCTCCAAACCATTGATTTGAGTCCCAATTTCCTTCCCTTCGCTGTTGATTCCCTGTATATGTCTTTATTTCACTTTTCATAGCCTCCACTTCTTCTCTGTTTTGTATCCTTAATCATATCTGTGAGTGTCGTGATTACCAGTGTTTTGAACTCTGCATCTGATAGGTTGGCTATCTCCTCGTGGCTTAGTTCTTTTTCTAGAGTTTTGATCTATTCTTTAATTTGGGCCATATTTCTTTGTCTTGGCGCACCCCTTATATTATAAGGGGAGGAGGCTTAGGTATTTGCCATGGCGGGGCAACCCACTTTACTACCTTGTGGAGCTGTATGAGGGAGAGGGGTCAGAGAGGGAACAATGCTGCTTGCTCTGCTCTCACCCACTTTCAGTCACTTCCCCTGCTACAAGCAAATTGGGCCCTCTGGTGCTAGTTCCCAGGTGGGTGTGCTTGTGTACGTTCTGGGACCCCATGGGTCTCTCCAACAAACTCTCTCCTGCCACCACAACACCCACAGGTTTTTAAAGCCAGAGGTTTTTGAGGCTTTATTGCCCTGCACTGGAACCCTGGGTTGTGTGGACTGTCTCACCGTTGTTCCTCCTGGATTTTCCGCAAGCAATATGGGACCACCCAGTCTGTCAGCCACTTCCTCTCTCAGCCCCGTCTGTCACCTTGCTATGTATCTTCTCCACCCAAACAACCTGTCTCTGCTTCTCCTACCAGGCTGGATTAATGTTTCTTCTTTAACTCTTTGGTTGTTGGACCTCCATACAGTTAGAATTCTGGCAGTTCTGGTTGTTTTTTGTTTTTAAATTTGTTGTCCTTTTTTTGGTTGTACAAGGAAGCAAAGCATATCTACCTATACCTCCATCTTGGCTAGAAGTCTGTAAATTTTACTTTAAAAGAAAGGAAATTGTGAGTAAATACTGAGCACTAGTTAATGAAATACTTGCTTAAGTATATGGAAGGAAGGATATTGATACATCAAAAACAAGATGGGTACAGGGATTGAGAGATGAATAGACAGGAGATAAAACAAGCATAACAGAATGTTGATAAGAGAATCAAAAAGGTGAGTTTATGAGTGTTCACTATAATAGTCTTTCAAATTTTTTGTATGTTCAAAAATTTTTAAATAAAACTTTGGGAAAATAAAGGGAGCCATCTTCTGGAAGAAACTGGTATTACTGAGTGGCTCAAGAAAGTAAGAACAAGGAAGCATGTTTATATGATTTGGTACTGATAACTTTACTGTTTTTCACATACTCTGTTGGTTGTCACTCATATAACCAAGTGGTCTTGGCTGAAATATTTCTTCCCTTCCACAGGCTAACTTCCCACTCAGGTTTTACATCTGCTAGAATGGAGATCTGAAAATAGTAAATATTTTAGGCTTTGTGGGCTAAGAGGCAAAATTGAAGATATTGTATAGATACTTATATAATGAGAGAGAAAACCAATTTTTAAATTTTCATTGAAGAAATTTAGATCAGTAATATCGAGTACAAGTTTTTGTAAAATAGGTCTAATAAAGAGAAGAAATAGGTTCTTTTTTTGGACAGGTAAATAACATTTAATTAGGGTTCAAAGTTATTACCTGTCATCAAAACTGATTGGATATGTTCATATGTTGGTCCTGGTCTTAATGAGATTTTATACATTTAATCTTTTACCCAAGTTTAGTATTTTCACCCAGATAAACACTGCCCAATATTAAGATCAATCCAAGGGTGTGTGATTTAAATCGAGCATGTTAATCTCTTGGAAGGCAATATAGAATTAGATTATTCTCTGGACATTTTCTGTTTAGCATGTGAGATCCCAATCATTTCTTTTTTTTTTTTTAAGATTTTATTTATTTATTGAGAGAGGGGAAGGGAGGAAGAAAGAGGAGAGAAATATCAATGTGTGGTTGCCTCTTAAGCACCCCCTGGGGAATCTAGCCTGCAACCCAGGCATGTGCCCTGACTGGGAATTGAACCGGTGACCCTTTGGTTCGCAGGCTGGCGCTCAATCCACTGAGCCATATCAGACAGGGCCTAATCATTTTTTATTTAAAGTTAAGTGAAAGTTGCTCAATGGGAAAACTAAATGGGTTCTGAAATATGAAATTTTCCTTTGTATTTGCATTGAGATTGCTATAAAATATGGCTAAAATTGTAGTTTAAAATACGGTTAAAATTGAAAAATATAACCACTACAAATTTGTGTGAGAATGGAGATCTTGCTTTTATTGTCAAAATGACTTTACCACAGGGTAAGTTTTGTATGTAAGTGCTGTATTGTCTTGTAAGTTTAGGTTGACTTCGTTAAGAAGTATCATTGAGCCCTAACTGGTGTAGCTCAGTGGATTGAGCATGGGCCTGTGAAGCAAAGGGTTACTGGTTCAATTCCCAGCCAGGGCACATGCCTGGGTTGCAGGCTAGGTCCCCAGTAGGGGGCACATGAGAAGCAACCACACACTGATGTTTCTCTCCCTCTCTTTCTCCTTCCCTCCCCCTCTCTCTAAAAACAAATAAAATCTTAAAAAAAAAAAAAAGTATCATTGAATAATCACTATTAGCAAATTAGCAAAAATGTATTCTAAAGCCCTCCAGTCAGTGTTCCATAGTAGTCAAGGGAGTTTCTTCTCACTTAGAACAAACGTTCAATCTTGGCCCTGAGCAAAAAAACAAAGCTCACAATAAACCTTGGCTGGTGTGGCTCAGTGGATTGAATATTGGTCTGTGAACCAAAGACTCGCTGGTTTGATTCCTGGACAGGGCACATGCCTGGGTTGGGGGCCAGGTCCCTGGTTGGGGGCCTGTGGGAGGCAGCCCATGGATGTTTCTCTCACACATTTGATGTTTCTTTCCCTTTCCTTCTCTCTCCCTTTCCCTCTCAATCAATCAATTAATCTTAAGAAAGAAACCTCACAATTAAATGTTGTGTGTTAGGGCAAGTGAGGATATTTAGCTGCTCCTTCTGATGAAAATATATGGTGTGCATTGTTGTCACTACTGGTCCAGTGACACATGGTATATTCAAATATTTTCCGCAAAGTTGATTGATAATACGGTACAATGATGGTATAGCCATGGGATTCAAACACCTTACATTTTCACAAGTGGCAGTCTGTCAAAGTAAGCCTGTTTCTACTGACAGAAGTTGTAACACATCATAGCTGATTTCACCTCAGGTAGAGTTTAACTTCTTTAAAAATATTCTCACCTGTTGCACGCAGCCGATTCACAGAAGCTAATTCTTCAGTCACTGCAAACATTGATGCCCTGAACAAACAGGCACAAATGAGCTGTATCCATAACACCTGTCTACTTAAGAGCC
>PVJI01011278.1:0-56391 GCA_004026765.1 Micronycteris hirsuta
TAATAGGAGTTCTGAAAAATAAGCTGAATATACCAGTCAGACTCTAATATCTCTAGCTAAAGAGAATCAGAGAGAATAAATAAGAAAATGGGATTATTATGACCCTAACAAGTTCTAAATGACTCTACAACCAGTGCCAGAGGATCAGGTAGCAGGGTTGAAGGGCTCTGAAGGGAGCTTCCAGGGAAAGACAGGAAGGCGATAGAGGAAGTTCACATGTGTATCTAGGGCATAATTTCTAGCAGAAGGAGCAGCAAATGAAAAGGTGAATTTCACGTATTTAAGAGACAGCAGGTCTCTTAAATTGTGGCTGGGATGGAGTCAAAGGGATAAGTTCAAGGTGAAGAGAATGGATCCTGTCAGTCTTATATGCAGGTGTTAGGATCAAGCTTGATTAACTTTTTCTTCCATTAGGATTCATTTTGTTTTGTTTTTTTTTCCACAAGCCACCTCAAGTCACTCTTTCAAGTAGAATTATGGTGGGCAGACTCTGTTCAAGTAATGCTTTTTTGATTACAACAGTTTGAGGACAAAGTAGATTATAGTTTTCTACTATTATGATTTTTGTATTTTTTTAAAGATTTTATTTATTTTATTTTTAGAGAGAGGGGAAGGGAGGGAGAAAGAGAGGGAGAGAAACAGCAATGTATGGTTGCCTCTCACGTGGCCCTCACTGGGAACCGGGCCTGCAACCCAGGCATGTGCCCCAACTGGGAATCAAACCTGCAATCCTTTGGTTCCCAGCCCACGCTCAATCCACTGAGCTACACCAGCCAGGGCTTCTACTATTATGATTTTTTAAAGGCATGTCTTTAGAGATTCCATCATTGACAGCTCTTAAATAGATCTTTCAGTTTTTTCTCTCTTGAGTCATATAGTTTTCCTAGAATTATTCTAGTTTTTAACAAATAACAATAAACAAGAGGTTGCAACTGCCTAGTAGTCTATAAGCACACTTCTTTCAGTTTCTGGTCATGGCTTAGTGATTGAAGAAACAAACAAACAATTCTGAACAATGATATGCTAATTTCACATGCTGTTATTCTTGAGTTTCTGGCTTCCATTGAACAATGGGACTCTCTGGGAACATTGGGCTTACATTCCCTTGGTTGGAATTCAGTGCTACGCTGCCCTTCGTTCTGAGCATCCTCCTCCAGTCCTGCTTCTCCTACCTCTAACTCTGGGAATACTTTGCTAATTTACACAGCCTCTATTTTGTTCGGAAAACATTTGTGATCTCCAACTCCATTCTAGATTATCGAGTGTATGAAAATATGAATTTTGCACTTAATGAATTGAAACATTGTCCGGCTGCCCACCCCCAGGGTAAGATGGAGAGTCAATTTGAATTGTGTTGAACATCGGGCCCCTTTATTGGTGCAGAAAATTGTCTGTGGTGGGGAACAGCCTCCTGTAGTGTTGGCACCACAGTGAGATGTCACCTCGAAGTTGTTAGAATGGCTGTCATCAAAAAGACAAGATGTTACAAGTGTTGGCAAGGATGTGGAGAAAAGGGAACTCTTGTGCCCTGTTGGAGGGAATGTGAGTAAATTGGTGCAGCCACTATGGAGGTTTTTCAAAAAATGAAAAATAAGAACTACTGTATAATCTAGTAATTCAACTTCTGTGTATATACACAAAGTAAATAAAATCAGGATCAAAAAGAGATATCTGTACTCCTGTGTGCATCACACCATTATTTACAATAGCCAAGATATGGAAATATCCATGAATGGATGCATTGATAAAGAAGAGGTGATAGAGAAATGAGAAAAAATGAACTCCTGCCATTTGCAACAATGTGAATATATTTTGAGGGCATTATGCTAAGTAAATAAATCAGATGGAGAAAGACAAATACTGTATGATATCAATTATATGTGGAATCTAAAAAAACAAACTCAGAAAGAAACAGTAGAATGGTGGTTAGTAGGGACTAGGGGAGTTAGGGGGAAGAAGTGGGGAGATTTTGGTACAAACATTCTGAGGATCTAATGTACAGGATGGTGGTTATAGTTAATACTGAATCATATATTTGAAAGTTGCTAAGACCATAGAACTTAAATGATCTCACTACAAAAAGAAATAGTATGTGATGTGATGGAGGTGTTCACTAATGCTATGGTGGTAATCATTTGCAATATACAAGTGAATCAAATCAACAAGTTGTATGCCTAAAACATACAGTGTTTTGCCCTGGCTGGTGTAGCTCAGTGGATTCAGTGCGGGCTGTGAATCAAAGGATTGCAGGTTCGATTCCCAGTTGGGGCACATGCCTGGGTTGCAGGCCTGGTTTCCAGTGAGGGCCATGTGAGAGGCAACCATACATTGCTATTTCTCCCTCTCTTTTGCCCTCCCTTCTCCTCTCTCTAAAAATAAATAAATAAAATCTTTAAAAAATAAAAATAAACATACAGTGTTTAATGTCAATTATATCTCAATAAAGCTGGAAGGAAATATGCCTTAGAATTGCAAGGACTTAACAAAGACATTTTTTTTTCTTTTGAATTATGATGGTATTTGTAGGACTTTCCAAAGCAGTTATCTTCCACCTACTTATTCAGGAAGTCCATCTTGCTACAACTAATGATGCTTCTTGTTCAACCAGTGCCTTCTATGGTAGCGTTAGCAGAGGTTGGAGATTTTGAAAATCCAAACTCAAGTTACCAGACCAGATAAAATACAACACCTAGTTAATTTGAACTTCAGATTAACAGTGAATATTTTCTTAGTATCGGTTTCCCCTCAGTATTGCATGGCACATACCTAAAAATATTTGTTATTTATCTAAAATTAAAATGTAACTGGGTGCCCTGTATTTTTATTTGCTAAATTTGGGAATCCTGAGTCAAACCTGCTTTTAGGTATCTAAGTGGAAAGTGGGATGTCTCTTCTCTGCTCACAACCCATTGTCTAGAAACAGTGGTCCTAATCCAAGTCCAAAGGAGGCTGGGAAATTTGGAAAAACACATGGATTATTTGGTGAGCATTTTTGTATTTGTTTCATGGTTTTAGGCAGAAATTATAAGAATTTTAAAATGAAATGAATCTCTGATAACATTTAGCCAAGTTTCTTGTTTCACTGATGAGGAAATTAAACCCAGAGAAGTGCAGGAATGCGTCCACTTTATATTGCCATTTAATGGGTGAGACTCTCAGGTAAACTGAGTCACAGTCCAAGATTCTTTTCATTACAGGGAATGGTCTCTCCAGACCTTCTTTGAGATAAATACATAGCTTATTTCAACAATAATTGTTTAAATCATACACATGTGTGGGAAACCTTCTCATACTTTGTTTTTCCTCATGGTTGAAAAGCCAAACATGATGTCTAAAGAAACTGTCTCTGATATAAAGTCCAAAAACATAAACTGTTTGCATAATTAGAAGAAAAATACTGGTGGTGTGAAGTTACAGAATATAGCAAAGTGGAGGGAGATTTTTGACTTCATATTAAAACATTCAACTTTTTCCTTTTTCCCCTTCCCTTTTTCTAGTGAATCAGAGTCCCAACCACAGCACAGTAAGTGACGGACCCCAATCAGCAGTGAGAGGGGTTCTGAGGTCTGTTCAGTGAGCGAGAAGCTGGCACTAACGGCATTCAGCGTCTTCTCGTCATCTCACCAGTTGATTGTAATGATTGTTGATTGTAATGATTTTTGAGTCATTCTATATCATGGGAAATGTCAAAATCTGTATTGTCCCAGAACTCAGGCTTTTGAAAAAAAAAAACCGAATGGGATGTGGAAGTGGAGAAGAAACCACTAGTTGTGGACAGTAGCTAATCTAATAGCTGCATTTTTTCCTTGATAGATTGAAGTGGCTCTTTATCACTGCCAACCACTCCCCAGTGCTCCAGCCTCCCTTCCTGTCCCTCCCCCACGTCATCACTTCATGTTGATGAGTCCGACTGCAGAGTTTTATTTGTGAAGTGCTTTGTCGTTTGTACTAGCAGAAAGGGTCACCATGTGCAACACTTCCAAAGTAGACCGTCCCCTTATTGGTGTCATGCAAATTGTGTTTTACTCACACTGTAAAAGGTAGGTGCTATCAAAACACATGGCAGGTAGCCACAGTAGAAAATGCATCTTAAATCTATCTCCATGCAGGCGTCTATATGAAACAAAGTTTCTTGGAATAGGACCTTTGCCTTGGATTATACATTGACATTATCTGCTCTATGTTTCTATTCTTTTCTATTTTGTTTTGTTATATTCTATTCCATTCCATTAAAATGCTTCTAATATATTGCATTAATTTCATGACTCAATGAGTGCCTTAACTTATATTTTTGAGAGCATTGATGTAGTCATGCTTACCTGACTGCCCTCTAGAATACTCTGTGAAAATTGTGTTTGGCCAACATTACTTGGATAAGAGTAGAAGTTCTATGAATTCTCCTTGTACTTGCGTACTTAAAAATATTATAATACATTTTCTTGTGGATATGGAAAGCATCAATGTTTCTAGATTTGTGCCTTATCTCTTTCAGTTTTCATTTTCATATCTTTTCATATGCATTTAATTCTATAATGTATACTTTTCATCTTCAGGTGATGTGAAATCATTTTACTTTCTTTACAGCATAATTCTAGGCACCTAGACAATTTTGATAATAATGTTAGGCATTGAACAAAAGTTATTTTGGTTTTGATATATATTCTCCTGTTAAGTTAGCATGCTTTATTTATGTATCCAATACTTCTAAAAAGTATTTAAGAATTTTGATGTGTATGAACATTCACACACATCATATATTATTTATATATGTATATATTTGTATTCATTATATTCTAAAAATAAAAATTTAACAGTTTAACAAAATAATCTAGTTTTTAATAGCACATACAATAATAAAAATGAGGTTATCCTAGGAGAGGTGATAAATCTAGGAAGTGGTTTAAAGTGCACAAGGTGTATTATGTAGAACAATACATTTGTCTCAGAGACACACCAAAGGGGGGCTAAGGCCTTTTTAACAGTTAATGGGAAGCTATGACATGATTAACTTGCTTGTTTTTCTTTCTTACGATTCTTTGAGGGTTTTGATTCAGACTTACACTCTTGTTATAGTAAGCTCTTGATTCTTGTGCTTTCTTATTTTAGTGCCCTAAATTCTTTCCCATGGTGGAACAGTAAATAGAAATATTTGCATAGGACATAAGTCACTAATTATATGTATGAGTGCACACACACACACACACACACACACACGAGGTTTGTCCAGAAGGTATCCAGCCATGTAATATGAAAAATAGAGACATTTATCCAAGAAGATAAAAGATACAGAAAACATTGTACATAGGAAAATGGCACCTCAGTCCCCTTCAAAGTAGGCACCTTGGGACCTCACACAGTTCTCCCAATTGCCATCAGCTGCCTTGTTGTATTTTCCTGAATCTCATTGACAGTCTGAAATCCCTTCCCTTTCAAAGGTGATTTTAGTTTGGGGAAAAGCCAGAAGTTACAGGGTGCCAAATCTGGGAGACTGGGGAGCTGAGTCACCTGGGTGATTTGACGTTTTGCCAAAAACCTGCATGAAGACGTGATGCATGAGCGGGCGCATTGTTGTGATGAAGTTGCCAATCACCAGTTGCCCATAGCTGCGGCCTTCTGAATGATCCAAATAATTTCCGTGGAAAATGTTCAAGCTTAACACAAAATTGGATGCAGATTCGTTGCTCTGCTTGCTCAGTCATTTTGAATGCAAGGCCACACAGTACACAAGTTCACTCAACGTCATCTACTGCCCCCCCGACTAGTACAATGAAGTCATCATTGTTCACGCATGTGCATTCCAGTCCCCTTTCCTTGGCTGCCAGGCTACACTGATGTCACACAAAATGTTCTCATTAAATTAACAATGGCTGGACTTTTTCTGGATAGAGCTTTTAAAATAATGTACATATATACATGTATATATTCAGTTTTCATCACAGAGAACAAAAATGCATCAAAGGATGGGATAGAATGGTAACTTTCCTTCTGCATGAATTATCCTGTGACTCCAAATACTCAGGGTTGTAGGGGATGTGATGCTACTTTGGCTCCTTATGAGTTAGCTTCTGGAGCATGGACGGAGTCCCACATCCTTAAGCAGGGCTGATGGCTGACCTCAGATGGCTTTAGAAGCAGCTGATATGAAGGAGGAGAGCAGCCTGGGTAGAAGAACCCAAGGACATAATGAGGGAGGATGCAAAGAGAAATTTGAGGAAGAGGAATTGTAACAGCTGAAGGTTCACTCTTATTGGGGTAAGTATATTCACCAATGAGGCCTATAATTTTTCAGTCAATGTGAACCTATTAGTACCTACAAGCTGAGGACAGCTGGTGAGAAGAGACAGGCAGGATTATGAGTGTGTCCTCTCGCAAATAGGACACATCTGTGACCACTCAGTGTATTAGGGTTTAGAAAATGCAAACTCTTCTTCAGTGGAAATCACACATGGGATATGAAAAAGCAGAGCCACTTTGTCAAGCCCTGCTCACTAGCTTCTCTCTCTCCTCTGCAAGTGTTTCTGACTCTGTCTCAAACTGAAGAGCCACAAATCTCTCCGGGTTCTGGGAAACTCAGACTTTGAACTAAAAGTGTGGATTCAGTTGTAGAAAATAAAATAAAACTGAGATACAAAATGAACCAAACCCACATATATAAGTAGTGTCAGAAATGAGGCCGGCAGCATTCACCCACAGCTGCTGTGTGGAATGAATGAGAAAATAGCACACATTATTTCTGTTTTATTTTCTGACATTTATGATGTTGCCCTCTAATTTCTACTGATGCTACATTTCGCATATAACTATCAAAAGACTGTGAAAAGTATTAAATGTAACCAGGGAAAACAAAGCCCTGGACAGAAAGCTTTGTAAGAGAGTGGCTGCCTGTTCTTCACTTTTTGGGAGCAGGGCCAGGAGGTGACTGCAAGGAAAGGAGCGGAGCAGAGGCGCGGGACCTGCTGGGAAGGGGGAAGCAGCTGCGGAAGGCTGGTGCAGCGTGCCGTGCTTGTGGGCTCCTGTATCGCTCTGTCCAGAAGTGTCACACTTATCCAGGGTGTTAAGTCTACTTGACCTTCTCTCTATTCTCTTTTTCTCCTCTCTTTATCTGCTCCAGCACATTTTTTCCTCTTACCTCTCTTCCTTTAGCATTTTTTAACCTCGTTTTCTTCCTTCATTTCCTCTTCCCTTTTTCTTTACCTTTCCTTCTTTCCTTCCTTTCTCTCACTGCCAAATGATTTTTCCAAAAGTTTACACTGATTTACACTCACACCAACACTGATAAGCATATACCTGTTTCCTTATAGGAGTCTCATAGAAACAGGGCACTATAAAAAAGATGTTTACTTTTTCCCCATATGAGTGACGAGAAAAGTACTTTCTCATGTTAAAATGTATTTAATGTATTCAAATTTTTGAGATTGGACATCATATGCCAAAGAGGGATAAGTAGAGTAACAGCTGTACCTGTGTGCTGGGTGCTTTTTACTACTATCACTTCATAACAGTGCCGGCAAGTCTCTTTTACATAAATGAGAAATGAGGGTCTAAGAGATTAAATGACTTCCCTGCAAAACACACCACTGGTAAAGTGCAGGTCTGTGATCTAATGGCATAGATTTATCTTATAAAAACTAGGTGCAGAGTGTTTTGTTAGAGGGAGATCATGCAAATAAGCCCCAGGATAGCCTTCAAGAAATATGAAAGATACATCTTTATATAATCATCCAACATGGTGATTTATTCCACGTACATGAAAATGTCACTTCCTATGCATAAGGCATTGCAGGTATGTAGAAAACAAATGTTTTTTTTTTTTTTTTTTCTCTCTCAAGAAACTTACAGTATACTGGGGTGGGCAAAAGTAGGTTTACAGTCATTTGTATGGAAAATAATACAATAATAATACAAGAATAAAGTCTGTGTTTCACCTACCCACAACTGTAAATCTACTTTTGCTCACTCTTATATTAAAGAAGATAAGTAATAAATACGAGTGATTATAACCCAAATTAGCTTTGATGTCATAAAGCAACGTGAGGGGAGTGGAAGGATAACGGCTGCTCGGGAAAGACGGTTTCTAGGTCTGAGATCTTGTAGGTGGACGAGATCCAAAACATGCAGGAGACAGGACATGGCCACACATGTGTGTATAAAGGAGGAATGCCAGCGAGTTTGTTACACCGAGGAGCTGTGTGGCTAGGGGACTACAAGCTTACACATGTGCAGTTTCCAGGTATTTCAGACACTGGGGATGATTGGAAGTGTAAAGACACAGATACACAGTGTGGACTGAGTTCTTACACGTGGGGAGAATGTCCTAGAGGTTGATAGATAATCAAGATGAGGCTAAGGAAGAAGGGTAAGGAAATCGGGAAGTTTCTATTTCTCTAGTTTTTGATTCTAATTGCTTTGAACACAGCAAATACTGATTGGTTTTGTGCCATATGCACAGTATCTGGATTAATTTATGTGTACAATAGCTATCAAGTTGTTCACTATCGGCAGGGGTAGAGGTCGATCTGCATGAATTCATTTGAAAAAGGGAATAAGGAAGAGAAGAAACTAGTAAGAGAACACTGGGTTAGAGGTGGAAAGATAGAGAAGTGGACCCAGAAACAAAACTTAAATGTCTTCATTGTGTCCATCTCCAAGCCAATGAACATTTGTGACCTAGAGAATGGGGAACTGCAGGCAGAAACTGAAGACCTTCTCAAGGAGGCCTCTGTGAGGCAAAGAGCACCCACAGGACGGTTTAAAGATCCAAGCGACTGAGCATTCATACAATGGGAACACTGAAGGCTTCCTCATGTCCATGTAGCACCTCGCACACCTCTGGTGCTGGCAGGTTTTATTGCTGCCCTGTGCAGCAGCTATTTGCAGCACGTAACTATTTAAATTTAAAATAAGTAAAGGTAAATAATAAAAAATAATAAAAAGCAAATAATATAAATAACTCATATACATAATATAAAATAATATATAATATAATGTATGCGGGTCCTTAGTCACCCTAATGACATTTGGGCTAATGGCTACTGTATTGGAAAGTGTAAATACAAAGCCTTTGCACAATTACAGATCATTCTATTGGATAGCAATAGAATTTGACTCTAGGGCTAAGCAGAACAACAAAGACTGTGATGCTTGGTGGGAGACTGAAAGGTAATAAACATGGTAATGCCATTAGACATGGAAGTGTGAAAAGATACTCTTTGAAGAGTCCCATGCCCACTTGAAAGTACTTTCAAAGAAATATGGCCCCAAAGAAGCAGGTGAGTAAAGAGACAATGAAATTTATGTCATTGCTATTGTTGTTAATGTATCCCCAATTATATAATTGTGAACCTTGGGTTCTGTGAGTAAAAATTGATTAAATAGGAGATCCTACCTTACATCGAGAATGTGCAGATAAAAAAGAGTAAATCCACTTATCCTGGGCCAAGAATGGCCAGCATGACAATTACTGGTTAGCAACTAACAGATACTGGAAGTGGACTCCCAGGCAGGCACTGTTCTAAGTTCTTGGCATATGTCTTATTTAATCTTCATAGGAGCTGCATGTGGTTGCTACTCTCAGGTATCCATATCCTCCATAATACAGGCTAACTTCAGGGTCCATACTCTTAGTCACAACAACAAATGAAATCACTAATTCTTGGTATCATAATAGCAGAGGTGAGGACACATTCTGAAATGAATGAGATCAATGGTCAGTTATTAGTACTGAAATACATTTGATTCATATTCTGGTTAAAATAAGAATAAAATAAACTATTAAAAAGTAACAGAAGATATAAGGTCAAAGTCAGAAAGCATTATGGAAGAGGAAAACTGTTTCACACAGCTGTAACCTCAAGCCCAGTGAGTACACAATGCAGAGAAGAATGTAAGGGATGAACTTCAAAATACAGTTCCTGTGATTATGTGGCGCAGGGATCACAAAGTTATTGTAATTTCCCAGGCCGGCTCTGACTGATTGTGGTATTGAAGTGGAGCTGTGTTGAGAAGGATTCTGAAACTGAATAGGAAGACGCGTAATAAAAATCAATTAGTCTGTCACTGTTAGGAAGGCTGATAATCAGCGTATGTACCGAGTCTCTGTCATTCCCGATTTGGGGAAATATGAAGAAAGAAGTTCCAGGCAAGAAGATAAACTTTCATAAAAGAGTTATTAGTTAGCATCTGTGTGCCCCATTCTGCGTATTAAAAATGACCAACTTTGAGAAAACAATGTGTACTATTATGACCACAAAATAATATCATAGTTAATATTCAAAGTAGAAGGTACACTTCAATGTAACATCCCATTGTCTCTATGAATTAGAAATCGATCTGTCATTGAGTTGGGCAATTTCAAATACCCTTGAGTCCTATTGTTTTCATGAGTATCTGAAGTGGGCTCTAAGCTCTTCTGCTGGGTGGTGAAGGGATGGAGGAACTGGAAGGATTCCAGCTCACCGTGCATGTCAGGAAACCGAGAGGTAGGTAGCCCTCGATGCCGTCCTTTTGTTCCCGTCTGTACTCATGCCCTTTCCATGCTCTCAGTGACGAGTGCTTATTTAGACAGTTGAGTGAACACTGAGGTAAAATGAAAGGCACTGTTTCTTCACTTCACTCAGCCATCATAGAAGACTCAGCCCTTGTAAGGCCCTTTACTGGCCACTCATAACTCTCCTCTTGTTAGCATCCGCCGACGATTTTTATATAGTACCGTTGCTAGAGAGCTGTGAAGTATCACGCTACTCAAATGTAAGAATAACTCAGTAGCAAAAAAATAAAAGCTTGATTAGATTTTGTTCATCTTCTATCCTAACTGAAAAGTGTAACACTTGAGAGGTCAAATTTATTATGTGAAGAATAACATGCCTCCCTCTTCTCTTAGAACATGTGTGGGAGGAGCCTTTTGCACTCTTGTGTTACACCAATACTTTTTTCAGAATTTTTCTATAGCATGAGTCATCATGGATATGAGTCTTTGTGGATTGGTTTATGAATTATTTTGCTGTTGATAAACAAGCTTACATAGGCTTGGCTCCTTCACTATCAACATATATTTGCTGAAATAAATTCAAAGTATTCTTTATGTCTTCGCTGATATGTGACTCATACCATAGCAAGCAATACACCAAGCTTCTATTGCCTGGAGCACACGAATGGTGTTACACAGAACGTGGCACGGCTATGATGGAGGATCAGCTTTTATTTTGGGTTTTAAGCAGGGAGAGTTTTGTTGCAAACCAAGATCACTAGGACCCATCTCATACACCAAAGTAAAACAAAAACAAAGTAACTCATCACTAGAGAGATTAGGAGTTCTACATCATTACCTAAACATTTCCAGCACTAACAAAGACAGGCTCAAAATTTTGAAAGACTGTTCTTTCAGGAAGTTGTCAAGCAAGAACCGAGACTGTTTAAGGATCCTGCGGCAGGAAGCACATATCCAGGCGCAGAAGAGACAGCGTGGGACCAGACAGCGGGCCCCGGACAGCTGCCGGGGAAGATCGGAACAAACGCCATCTAGCCACACTGCTTAGCATTATCCTAAATTCCTTGTGAGGAGAAGTGTAATAATTAAAAAAAAAACTTACTGTGTGTCTCCTAATGTATTGTCTTTAGATGTGCACAGTAGAGTATATACAGCTAAAAACAAGCAAACAAGAAACCAAGACCCAGCTCAGGAATGACTCTATTCAGCTCACATAAAATTAAATTAAGCTGGTGTTGAATAGTTTTGGATGGTGTTAAAAGATATTATTTCTGGTTTTGGTCTCAAACTTTGCATTTTTTAAAGAATTATGAACAAGTTAGCACTCAGTGATACGTTGGTACAAAGATACAAATCACAAATCACGTAAATAAATATACACATACACAAATTTCTAGTAGGTTACAGTGAATAACACACAATGTAATGCCTACCATTAATTTTGCGGTACGGTCAAGACAATGCTATTATCAGCAATAAAGGAAGGCAAACAGAGATTCCTGACGCAGTCGGAATTAAGCATTAATAATGTCTCCTTTTTATGTCTTAATTGGGTGTGATTTGTCTCTGATAACACCTTTCATTATCGGTACAGCAGGGCATCTATGTGTTCCCTTTGAGGTGTCTATTGTTCTAATTATTCCTGCATGCTGGCCATTCTCAATGCGTGTTAAATAATACCAGTAATGCATATTTAAATAAAGCAATATGCTTGGATATATTATAGATACTATGTCAGCCTGGGATTGCTTTTCACTCATCAGACTGTAGAAAGCTGTGTGGCTATTTTACACTGATAGGCATTTATATGGATTGGAGAGGAAAAAGAAAGTCCTCATTACAGGGCTCCTAGCAGTGTAATTATAGAGCGGCGCGCCCGTGCTGGGCTGTATTAGAACCACATTCCTCTTTAACACTCTGTAGTATGCAATATCAGTAGCTCAGTGGAACACTCCCTTTGTGCTGATAATTGCTTATTATTAGACAAGTGTAGCAGGATCTTTTTCTTTCTACCTATCATCAAATCAGTCTGATGTTGGGATATTGCATGTTAGACTTACTTGCAATTCTTAAAATTATTTATTTGTGGGAATCCATATATTAGGACTTGCTTCTTTTAAAACTTTGTCCTAATAGTAAAAGCCTGACTTTGAACACAGGCTCTGACACTTACCAGCTCCGTGAACTTGGGGAAATTTCTGTATCTTTCCAAGCCTCAGTTGCTTTTTAGCTGAGGAGTCAGGTTAATAATAGCAAGCCCTTGAAGATTTATCAAAGGAATCAATTCCGGATGCAGAGAAATAAGTACGTGAAAAACAGTAGCTGAAATGATGTTGTCATGACGATTATGACACATGACTCCGTCACCCAGAATTGAAATTATTTCTTATTATAACATCTTACCTTCTCACTGCTGACACAAATTTCTACCAATTTGTTTTCTGCAATATTAAGAGAAATCTGCAAATAAGTTGGTGTTGCCATTAAAATTTTTTTAATCCTCTTCTCTGAGTTCAACCTCTTGCACATTCTTAAAACCCTGTCCATTCAGCCGAGTTTCCTTTCTCCGTGATTGGGTCTCCTATCTGTTTAGAGTAGTTGAATTTAATGTTGCTAGGAGCAAATCTGGATACAGATCCAGCACAACTTGAGAATCTGGGCCAGTTCACAACTGACCCACTCTCAGTCTTCCTCTAGGGAAGTGCAGGGGGTAAAGGAACGAACGAAACACCGTCCAGGCCTCAGAGTGCTCTTTTCTTCCTCCCGCTTCTTACAGAAATTCTGGTTCTGGAATCGAGGCACAGATTTTTAGAGCGACAACCAGTATTAACATGTTTTCTAGGATGGTTTCCATTTAACAGGGTTTTACAATTCCAACAGAGGTATTGATTTCTTCTTTGAAATGCACAGTTTTGGGGACAATGCCAAGCTCTGTACGAGCAGATATACCTGGATCCCAAACTCTAGTTTGCCATTCCTCAGCTGTGTGAGAAGCGACCAGTTACTTAGATTCTTGGAGCTTGCATTTTCTCCATTTGTGTAAGACTGCTAAGATAGCTATGTCTTAGGTATTTTTTTGGTGAGAAGTAAATGAGAAAACACATAAAAAAGTCAGCAGAATGTCTTCCCCTTTGCTGTGGTATGTTTTCTTTCAGTATTTCAACTATAAGAAAGTCCCCCAGACTCGTTTCCCCTGTTGGCAGAATACAGAGTACACCTGGGAAGCTTTGAGGTGTGTGCCAAACTAAAAACAGTTCAGCTCTCTCTTATAATATCAGAATTAATTTTTTAAAAAGTCTACAAGAAAGAGCCATATCCTCTACTTGGAATGCAATGCTTATTCTTATAGATTTACAAGATTCTTGGAAACATATTACAGGAAAAAGGCAAAATTGAATACCTTTCCTTTCATTTACTCGTATACTTAGATCACACATTATTTGCCTGATATAGGGCAAATCAATTAAATTCTGTCAAGTGACAGAATTTACCTCTTCCTCTATCTGCCTAATGGGCCACCTTAGCTTCCCATGGGAAGAAATGTTGAAGTTCCTCCCGTAAATACTGACTTTGCAAAATATCACCAAAACAGTTGGGAGATAAAGCAGAGCTGAGTTTATTGCTTTTTGCAGAAAGGGAGAATGCCACTTCTGTAGAGCCTACTAGTGTCTCAGACGGAAGAGGACTGAGTCTGGATATTGACGTGTTTTTGAAGTCTGGTTTGAAGCATCTCTCAGTGCCGATACTTGATTAGGCTTGGCAAAGAATCGTAAAATAAAGGGTTAGAATGATTGGATACAGTAAGGTGTTTTAAGGCAAGATGTTCACAGAACCTTGGGGTATAAACTGGCAATTGTGGCTTACTATTGAAGGGTTAACGAGTCTTTCAGGAAGTTCCTGGAGTAAAAATAAAGTTGTTCGCACCTTTTATCTTCTTGAATAAGAATCCCCTGGAATAATAAACTCATGTTAACAAAGACAGTAAAATAGTGAATTCGTGTTAGTATAGATACCAATCAGACTGGCAGAATTAATACCTTTTGTGGGCAGGACTGCTAGCAAAGGAGTATTCTTAAATATTGGAAATGTGAAGTGTTACAATTTTTTAAAAAGTTATATGATATTTTCTTTTAAATATAAAATGCTCGTATATATTTAGTTATTGTTCATGGTAGCAAAAATGGAAAGCAAAGTCGATGTCAGTCAATGGGGGAATACATTAGAGTACATTCAAACTAGAGAACATTATACAACTATCAAAAGTAAGCAATTCAAGCTATGCCATTTTAACCGGAGACTTTCATTGTTCAGGCAACTGGACCAGGAAGAACATCTACATTAAGGAGGGCCATCCCAGAACTAAAGGGCTGAGAAAGGAAGCGGGTCTGGGTGGCACAGAGTCAAATAAACAAGGGAGTCATGAGGAGGGGTGAACAGGAAGATTCTGAGTACTAAGAAGGGAGCAAGATGGGTCTTTTCTCCCAAAACTAGAAGGCAAGGTGGTTCTTTGAGGTTACAACGGGGTGGGGTTGGAGGGTTTTCCCAACCACTACTGCTTTCCTGGAGCAGCAACTCAGACAGCGCTCAACATTGTCCGTCTATTTCTGTGAACTTTTGTATGCGTATGTGTATGTTTATAAATGTAACTGCACATGTGCAATAAGATGATAGGTGAGTACTCTGGGAGTTCAAGTGAAGAAAGCAAGCAAAAAAGGAAAAAATACAACATATGATGTAAAAACTTATAATATGATCATGTTACTCATTTGTATTATATAGATGTGATCAATATATGAATATATATTGGCAGTATAAAAATTCTAATACATAGAATTGTATTAATAAGTACAATATGCGCATAACGCTTTGTCAGCTATTCATATGTTCAGTAGCCTTTGTAATCCTGAACATGTGTGCCTTTATTACTTCCAAAGAAAATTGTTTCAGGGTCTTCGTAATTTCGAGAAAGGAATGCTAGAGTGTTGTTAGAGAGGTTTGGTAACAAAGATCTAACTTGGGAACAATCTCTTCCCCAAGTTCTTCCTTAACATATGCCACCACAGTTTTTAAACTGTTAACGAACTGAGGTTGAAAGTATGAAGACCCAGGCCTTAGCATCCCAAGTCTTATCAGCTCAATAGGTGAGAAATTTTAAAGTAAATGAAGTACTTCCCAGGGCTTTGATTTGTTTTGTGTCCTCTTAATCCATGTATTATTCTTATGCCATTTTTCTACCATATGCGGAAGTTCCAGCTGCGGTCAGGACTTCTTAGGAACCGACTCAGGTTCTTTCCTCAATAAGGAGCTGAACAAGAAGAAAAGGCATAAAAAAAAAATGCTTTTCCTCTGAATGTATCCTCCAAAATGTATTGGTATGAAAGACGGATTTAAAACAAAAGAGGCTAGCCCTCCGTGTAAAATCCTTCTTGATGTAATTGAGATTTTGGTGGCAGAATTTATTTTCAGTAGAAGTTCAAAAAAAACTATTTTCAACTAGTGAATCTAAGATAATAACAAAAAATAATTAAAGGCTTCCAGAGCATTCAATCCACCAAGATAACAGTGTTTTCTTTCCTTTTAAGTAGAATTGCTTCCCCCAGACTTGGCCTCTCAGGACTCAGTTTCTTCAACACACAGATCCCTAACATGGTGGCATTTTATTTTCTCCCCTTTCTTCATAATACCAGAATAAAAGTTTTCCCACAATAGGAAATTTATTTGAGATCCTATTTTTACTTGAATACTTGCAAAAATAGAATATAGAGAACACACCTAGAAAATCATAACTGGGACAGGAGTTTCCAGCCTCAACCTGAGTTTGACCGGGTAAGATACTTGCAATTATTTGGCTTCCTCCAAAACAAAGCTAGTTCTGCACCCCCACCACTTCCCTCCACCTTCACCTCTTGCCTCTTCCTCCCTTATGTACAGTACAGTGGCACTTTTGGGTGAAGGAATGGCAAACAGTTAATAAACATTTGATGGGTATTAATTACTTTACACTTAATTACCTGACATGTGGATATTGTTGAGCTATTGATTACTGGCAAACATACATCCTGCTGGGGATAAGTGTGGTTTAACTTCATCCAAAGAGTCAATTAGTCCAAGTAACATAGGGAGAGCTGGTGCTTTGTCTCAGTAGTTGGAGTTTCTTGCCAAGAAGGGCGGATAACCCATTTATTTGTTCATTAAAACATGGCACTACTATCAACAGGAGGCACTTACCAGGTGTTATTGAGATTGGTAAAATGTCACTCACTCTGTGTTGTCAAAGATTAGCTGCATGGTGTAGAGGCAACAGGAGAAAAGGGAGTCTTTCTTGCTTGAGAACCCTTGGGGAACTGGTGAGGTTACAGATTTAACTCCCGGATGTGCAGTACTGGTGCGGTCCTCTATTTTGTAAAAGTTACAACCGAACGACTTTATCAGATACACCTACGCAAGCTACTGCTGCCTTCTGTTGTGTGCCTTTGGTATCCCAGATTCTTTTTGATACGTTGTTCAAGAGACATTTCCTAAAAATTCACTTAATAAAATGCAGAACTCTGTGTTCATTTTGCCACAGAGTCAATAGAAAAAAAGTCTTGACAGTTAGGACTTTGGTGGATGTGGGGAGATGTTCCATTGATCAATATTGGTATTAATTTGTAACTTGAAGTCCATAAAAATTTATGAAGCTTATAGTCTTAAAATTTTATCCCTTAAACTTCAAATTAGAATTTTAGAAACCCTTTATTATATAGGTCTTCCATAATACTCTTATGAGATAGTAACCCTGTAAGGTATATCCAGCTGTAGGAGTTAGAGGGGAAGAGGTAGAAGACTATGTTAAATGGTAGGTTAGTGGTAGAACTTTGGTCAATAAATTATGTAAAGCAGATTATTGTAAAAATTGTGATAATACAAAAAACCTAAATATTTTATTTAAGAATTATCTGTGAACTGGAAATGAAAATAATTTACTTTGTTGTAGATTTTACTATGTGTTGAATCCAACATGGCTAATACTTTAAAGTTCAATAATACATACATATACATAAGGGTTCCTAGCATTTGTATCATTAAAAGGTTAGATTTTATTGTATAATCACTATTATACTTAAATGTTTGAGCTCTTCATAAAATTCATGTGAGATACAATTATTGTTATATACCATTTTCAGGAAGTTGGAATTGAGGATCAGAAAAGTTTAAGTAACTTGGCTAGGGACACCTGTGTTCTCAAACTTGATCTTAGGTTTCTGGGACTTGGAACCTGCTCTCCACTGCCTCTTGGTAATCCTTCAGCACGTATAATCAGCATGGGCCCAGAAGACAGCAAAGTGGTGACTCAGAGTGAATGTGAATCTCAACCTTTGGGTTCAGTTTAAATGCCAGTGTGATTTTTATTTTGCATTATACTTTGGTTCTCCACCTCCTTCCCTCCTACACTTACAGTTTTACTGATGCTTTCTTTCTCTCTCTCTCGAGCATGTTCATTTCTTTTTTCCTTAGGCCTTTTGTAATATTGCTATATATTTTCTGGAGGAAACACATTCTATTCCATAACACAGTCTGATGATTAAAGCATTTTAGTCTAGAATTTAAGCGCACAATTTCACATTCATTTAGGAGTGCTTCCTCCTCTCTGACTGAAGCAGAAGATTCAGGAAGCAAAGGAAAGAAGATACTCATGCTTGTCATCCTTAGATTTCACGTGTTTGGGTGTCATTGCTCCAAAGGGCACCCCTGCTGAAAGGCACAGAGTGTGTCCGTGTCACCTCTATCCACTAGGTCAGAAGATCTTGCCAATGACAATGACAGTATTCACACTGATGCCCAATGGGACTCCCTGCTTCCAAGGGGCATTCTCCTGAAAAGCACTGCATTTTGGATTAAATATTAATATTTCTTGTTTCAGGACATTCTAGAACAGTGAGTCAAAACCTACTGTAGCTTTCAGAAGGGCACATGTTGGCTGTGGGCACAGGTTCTGTGTAATTCAAGATTTTACTTGTTTTTAAAACAAAAAACCACTAGGCTTATGGTTTATAGAGAAACCCAGATTTAAGAGAAGGGAGACAGAAATGATGGCCAGTGGTAATCCCCAAATCTTTCCTGTCTTCTGTAAGACCTTGACAAATAGATGATTTCATAGAACTTTATTTTTCCTTCTCTTTGTTGCCAAAAACTCTACTTTCGTATGGAAAGCTAATATCCTCAAAAGATTCCTGTGCAGATTAGAAAATTGAGGCACGAAGCTGGTAAATTTTCAGTTTCACAGGATAGAGATGTAATTTAAAACTGTTAATTCTCTATTCTACAAATATATATATTACATACACATATATGCAATACATGTGCCCATATTACATATATATATATATATATGTAAAGCATATATGACAAAACATTTTTAGAGTAGTGATAGTGGAATAGGAAGAGAGTAGAAAACACCTAACAAATGCTTTTCTACTATGTGCCAAGATTAAGGTAGATTCTCTGCATATATTAATTATATCACTTAAATTTCAAAACAACATATTTAGGTTAGAAAGTTTGCCTCCATTATGCTGAAAAAGAAGATAAGGCACAGGGAAGCAAGGACATTTGTCTAAAGTTACATACTTAATAAAAGATGTAAGGCCATATTAGTCTGACTGTAAACCACAATCTCTCCCCACTCCACTGCCCTGCTTTCCTGGCAGATGCTTTCTAAGCCCTGGAGAAAGTTACTATGCTCATTGCCCACAAAACCCAATGGTTCAGCAGGAAGACTACAGAAAAAATAAATGTTGACTCTTACACTATGGTACCTATGTCGCATTTTCCAATTCATACATTAAGCATTAAAGCAATCTCAAAGCTAAACACTCACAGTGGCAGTTAGCATTTCCTCATTTTTTATCTTTTTCTCTTAACAGAGGAATGTAGCACTTTAAAGATGTGACTTTTAATGGAATACGTGCATGCAATACATATTGTGTTGTGCCTCAATTTTTTTAGTTACAGTATTCTAATTATGTACAGCAGCGGGACTGCCACAGATAAAAAACAAAATGGAAAGGCAGCATATCCAGGTAAATTTAGCACAATTAAAATTTATTTTAAAATCAAGTTTGCCTACTGTAAACACCTTAATATGCTTATTATGAATTTATAGAGACTATTCTATTCCAAGTAGAATGCTATTTTTGGTCTCAGCAATGTTTAAACACTTACAGATAATTTATTAATTCTTCAAATGATTCAAAACAAATAAGATAATTTGAAATTCCAGTCATGAGGGAATAAGGAATGTTGAACTTACTCTGCCTCCATAAACAACTAAAAAACTTAACAAAACATATAAAACAATTAGTTTTTGCTGTTGCACCACAGACAGCGTAGGGCTATGGTCCTTGAGAGAAGGTAGACGATACAGTGAACTCAGCATTTACTCAGCTCCCTCCTTTTCCTAACCGCAGCACGGAAAAGTGGGCGCATTATTCTTACAGAGGAAAGAGATCAGAACTTGTCCTGCTGAGTCATGGAGTTGCAAGGTATGGTAACAGAAATAAGGGTCCTATGCCAAAAAGGGACGTCGTACAATGGCGTTTTTGACTAAATGTAGGATGCTCCTGAACAGAAATTTGGCAGCTGCACAGTGCTAGAGATGTATTGCGGATCGGAAAATATAAAGACATATAACTGAACACTCCAGGTCTGAGTGGAGAACCCACAATTTCATGCTTTAGGTGTGGGAATTACTGATACATGTGATTACACACACAATTGTCAAATGTTTTGCACTAAGTAGAAGAGGACAGAATCAGCAGGTTGCATACTTCAGCATTATATTTATATGATACTTCTGCAAGCCCCTATCTAATAGAGGGAGAAAATCAGCCAGTGGTTGCTTGGGGCTGTACTTGGGGGAGTGGCTAATGGCAGAGGCATAGCAGAATTTTGGGGGGCAATGGATGAGTTGTGAAATTGTTCTATATCAGTGGTTGGTAAGCCTTTTTCTGTAAAGGGCCAACTAGTAAACATTTTAGAATCATGATCTTTGTCATATATTCTTCTTTTTTATTATTTTTATTTTTACAACCCTTTATTAATATTTAAAAAGTTCTTAGTGGGAGAGCCAAACATAGCCAGGTTTGGCCTACAAGTTATATTGTTGATCTCTGTGCTATACCTTGATTTTTGTAGTACTTATATGACTATCTGTTTGTTATAACTTCTAGAATTTTATGATTAAAATTATAAATTTCACTGAATATAAACTATATTTTAATAAAATAAATGGAAAAGTTTTTGTGATCTGGACACTAGAAATAGAAAAATCTGAAAACCCCTATATATATTTATTAACTTAAATTTATAATTAAAGCAACTCCCACAATAAAACTTCAGACCCAAAGCACTTCATAGGGAATTTTATCAATGATTTAATAAAATATTATTACTAATATTACTCAAATTCTTTCACATAATAGTGGTGTAAGGATACTTTCCAAGGTATTTTATGAAGCTGACAAACTCTGATACCAAATCTTGATAGGAACATTATGTTAAAATAAATTATATTCAAAAATACATTGTGAGCATAGAAACAAGATCCATGGCACAAATTATCAACTAGAATCCAGTATTAAACTGTCATGACCAAGTGAGTTTTAGCAGAGCAATGCAAATGCAGTTTAATATGTGGTAATCAGTCAATGTAATGAACACATTAACACATTAAATAAGAAAAATCAGATAATTTGTTAACTAAATGCTAGAAGAGCATTTAAAAATTCAGTACCCGTTCATGATAAAAAGTCTTCACCATCAGGGACAGCGATACAAAGAGGTATAGTCAAAATACTACAGATAAATAAAAATGTTTAAGAAGCCCACAGGAAAGGAACAGAAGCAAACAAAGCAAATAAAAAGAAGAGAAAAACAAACAAGACAAAACAAAACAAAAATAAAATGGTTGAAAAATCCTAAAGTATCAATAATTGCATTAAATTTACATGGTCTAAGTACACCAATCACAAGGCAGAGATGAGTAGAGTGCATTCAAAAACATAAGCTAACTACATGCTATATATTGTTATGTATTAAAAACTCACTTAAAGTATAAAAATATAGGTAGATATAAAGTAAAAGAATGAAAAAGATATCCCATGCAAATTTTAATCTAAGGAAAGCAGGAGTGGCTATATTAATACTATATAAAGTAGACTTAGACCAAAGAAAATTACCAGAGACAGAGTGAGATATTATAGTGTATCATAAAGAAGACTAAATCTACCAAAAATACCATAGAAATCCAAAATATATATACATCAAAAAACAGAGCAGCAAAATTGCCTGCAGCATTGGCACCACAGTGAGATACCACCTCACAGTTGTTAAATGGCTATTATTCAAAGATAAGAAATAACAAGTGTTGACGAGGATGTGGAGGAATGGGAGCCCTTGTGCACTGTTGGTGGGCATTAAATTGGTGTAGCTACTATGGAGAACAGTATGGAGTTTCCTTAAAAACTTAAAAATAGAAGTACCATATAATCCATTTTTAGTTTGCTGAGGAAATTCCAGAAATTTCACTTCTGGGAATTTGTCAGAAGGAAACAAAATTACTGCCTTAGAAGATATGTGCAGCCTCACGTCCACCAGCATCCTTCACAATAGCCAAGTGTGCAAACGACCTATGTGTCTATTGAGAGATGAGCAGATAAAGAAGGTGTGGTGTGTATACACGATGGTGTATTATTCATCCATTATGGATATGGTATGGGCGTGCAATAGGCAAAATGGGTGAAGTTGGTCAAAAGGTACAAACTTGTAGTTATAGGACAAATAACTCCTGGGGCTGTCGTGTACAGCACAGTGACTGCAGTGACTGTGTTGTACATTTGAAAGTTGCTCAGAGAGTAGATGTGAAAACTTGTCATTACAAGGAAAAATAATTTTGTAACTATGTGTATGATGGGTTTAACCCACACATTGTGGTAGTTATTTCACAATATCTACTTATATCAAATTCTTATTTGTACATCTACAACTAATATTATGTTATATATCAATTATAGCTCAAATTTTTTTAAACTATTGTATGATTTAGCAATTATACAACTAGGTAATTATTCAAGGCAAAAAAAAATTTTCCCATAAAAAACCTTTCCAAGAATATTTATTGCTGATTTATAAATAAAAGATAAAAATTGAAAACAACTCAAAAATCTATTTACAAAAGAATATATAAACTGTGGTTAATTCATATAATGAAATACAACTCTGCAATATAAAGGAGTAAACTGCTAATACACAAAACAATATGAGCAGATCTTAAAAGTGTTAAGCTGAAAGAAGTCGTATACAGAGTACATATTTTGTGAAGTTTCAGATATACTCAAAACTAAGCTACAGTAATAGAAATCAGTTCAGTAGAATCTTTGGTGGGGGGTGGAATTTACTGGGAAAGAACACAAAAAAACTTTTGTTTTGAAATACGAGGTCTGTCCAGAAGGTATCTAGCCATGTAATATGAAAAATAGAGACATTTATCCAAAAAGATGCAAGATTCAAGAAACACTGTACATAGGACAATGACGCCTCAGTCCCCTTCAAAGTAGGCACCTTGGGACCTCACACAGTTCTCCCAATCGCCATTAGCTGCCTTGTTGTATTTTCCTGAATTTCATTGAAAGTCTGAAATCTTTTCCTTTTCAAACATGATTTTAGTTTGGGGAAAAGCCAGGAGTTGCAGGGCACCAAATCTGGGAGATAGAGGAGTGGGTCACCTGGGTGATTTGATGTTTCACAAAAAAAAAAAAAAAAACTGCATGAGACGTGATGCATGAGCGGGTGGTTGTTGTGATGAAGCTGCCAATCACCAGTTGCCCATAGCTGCACCCTCAGGAATCATCCGGATAGTTTCCATTGAGGAATGTTCAAACTTCATGCAAAATTGGATACAGATTCATTGCTCTACTCGCTCAGTCATTTTGAATGTGATGGCCACACAGTACACATGCTCACTCAAAGGCATTTACTGCCCCCACTGACCAGCACAGTAAAGTCATCATTGTTCACACATGCACTTTCCAGTCCACTCTCCTTGGCTGCCAGGTTACATTAATGTCAAACAAAGTGTTCTTGTTATAATAACAGTGGCTGGATTTTCTCCAGACAGACCTCATATGCTGTGCTTTGAGGATGTGGACTTTACCAGTATATGCATATTTCCAAGCTTATGAAACTTGACTTATCAACATTTATCATTAAGATATGGATATTTCACTCTAAGTAATTTACACCTCAAATTTAAAAGTAAATGTGGAGAAACCCTTAATAAAAGTTGAGATCTTATTGCAGTTCTATTTTTTCAAGTTCTATGTATGTTTTTACTAAGGTCCTAGAGGATAGTTGGTTTTGTTTGCTTACCATATTATAAAAAGTAACCAACTTACTAAGAAAACATGAGCCATGAATGTACTAATGGTGTGAGTGCATGATAAAAGCAAGAATTATAAGGAATCTAATTCTGTGTTCCTGAGACATTCCCTTCCTGAGAAAAGTAAAACAATAAAATAAGGTCCTTTGGTTTTCTGATCTGACTCAAAGAGTAGCCTAGGCAGCAGAGAATAAATATGTAGTACTTTTATTCACTCTTTTTTTCCTCCCTAAACCTGGTTTTAGATAGGAGTTGAAGGAGTGGTAATCTCTATCTCAAAAGTAAGCTCATCTCAAAACATTGTCTTGACAATAAATAAGATACTGAAAGGTGTCTGGCACATAGTTAATTATTCAGAAAATATTAATTGTTATTGATAATACTAATAGCACTCTATAATGTTAATTAAAAGCAAAACTTGTTTTTGAAGCCAAATACAAATGGTAAGACTTATTCTGTTAGTGAAAAATATCAAGGCAAATAATACCAATTTTCTAAAACAGTATTTTAAAAACCTTTATAACATTCTCACAAGTCATGACATTATTAAATTTGTGGCCTGTTAATACTTTTATACGTATGTCATTGACAAATTGAAAATATTAACAGAAACAGAACAAGTTCTCTGCTGCATGGAATTAGTTAATATTAACCACTTAAATATGACAGAATTATTTAGCTCTGCTAAAATAATAAGTACCTATGTCATCATAATTAATGTTAACTTCCTATTTTTTGATAGATAACTAACAATTCATAATTCTTCTAAGGTCTGTGATGATTCATGATAATAAAACCATGACCTTACTATAAAGAAGGGTAATTATTTTCCTCTTCATTCTTGCAAGTGGGCAATGACACAATTTCTTTAAAAAGAATATAAAGATATCTAGCTTGAATGTAAAAATCTAGTCCAAGACTCATTTTTTTCTTATACATTTAAATTGCTGTCTTGCTTGATTCTGGCAATGATACCATAGATGTAGATTTTGCAAGCATATTAATAACTGGAGACTTATCTTACACTCACAGAGCTTAAAAAACATATCCATAGAATCAAAGGCAGATGTAAAGTTAATCAAACGTCTTAAGAGTCTTGCTATTCTTAGCATAGTTTTTTCAGTGAGATTAAAAAGAGTTCAATAATAATCAATACTCTAAGAGTTAAGTCTAAAACCTCCTCTCTTCTCATAAAAAATTATAGTGAGAGCCCAAGCCTCTACTTGCTCAAGAAGAAAGTTATCAAAGTTTGAAGGCATATTAAATTAACAGCTGGACCTTTATTTTTTTCAAGAATGATGGGTTATTCTTTCTAAGGTATGAAAAATTGCATGTTGCTCACTTTCAGATGGAATTTGTTAACTGAGGAATTAACGGAAATAAATGACTTGATGGAGAACAGAACCTTTTCTTAAGAACAAATTTTAAATAAATTCACTTTATTGAGCTTGCATTGACTAACCATTTTAGTCCTTTCCATATCTAGGACCCGTAACCACTTTGGGGTTATACTTAGGTTATGCAATTGTCTTTGGACCTTGAAGCTGGGAGAAAATAACTTTCTATATGTTATGAGTGCGCCATGGTTCCTCAAAAATCCTAAATAGAACCCTGTTAAGTAAGAAACATACCAACATCTACCATTATTTTTAGTCTGAGCGTCTACAGGTAAACTTTAATTAGTGTCCTTTAAGCAACCTTCAATAAATATTTTCATTTTGTTGCAAGTTTTGCGAGAAATGGACTCTCTATCTATCTATCTATCTATCCCTCACCATCTAACTCTGACTTGGAAGCAGTCCAGTTTCATTTGGGTTACATTGGTAAGGTGTGAACATCAATCAAGTTGTGTCAGGTGTTCAGAATTACTTTGCAATTTAAAGTGAAATGTTATGAAATTTTTATTTACAAAAAACCTGTAACAGATTTATACATATTAGCAGTTCCTAACCAGAGGTAGTTTGCTCTCCACCCTTTCAGGGAATATTGGGTAATGTGTGGAGACATTTTTGGAGACTGCCAGGAGTGCTACCATCATCTGTCTAGTGGGTGCAGTTCAAAGCTTCTATAAACATTCTACAGTGTATAAGACAAGCCTACAACAAACATTTTTCAGTCCAAAAGGTCAGTAGTGCCAAGGTTGAGAAACCCTTACATGTATGATGAAAATATATTTTAAACCAGATTAAACTAATTTTACAGATCTGCCTGCATTTCTTTCCATTAATGTGAGTAATTATTTGTCACATTATGTATAGTATTCAGTACCTAATAGATTATTGAGTAATCTATTATCTATATAGTTTATTGAAGGATCTTCAGGTCAAGATGGAGGCATAGGTAAACACGGCTAGCCTCTTCATACAACCACATCAAAATTACAAGTTAACTAGGGAACAACCATCACTCAGAACCATCAGAAATTGAGTTGAACGGAAATCTGACAACTATGGAATTCAAGAAACCACATCTGTCCAGACTGGTAGGAGGGGTGGAGACATCGATATTCAGAATGGGCTGGTCCCACACAAGTGTCTTTGCAACTGACTGGCCTGGGTAAACCCCTCCCATTGATTTGCCAACAGCAATCAAGGCTCAACTACAAGAGGAGAGAGGACTCACCCCACATGGAGGATACACCTCGAATACCCAGCTTGGGTGATAGGGGAGGCTATGCCACTGGACCCTATAGGACACCTACTATATTAGGCCATGATACCAAGACATGGAGTCATAGCAGCTCTAGTTGATACATAAAAACAAACACAGCGATACTGCCAAAATGAGGAGACAAAGAAACATGGCCCAAGTGAAAGAACAGATCAAAATTTCATAAAAGGAACTAAACAAAATTAAGATAAGCAATCTATCAAATGCAGAGTTCAAAGGACTGGTTATAAGGATGTTCAAGGAACTTAGTGAGGACCTCAACAGCATAAAAAAGATCCTGCTAGAAGTAAAGGGTACATAAAACGCAATTTACTGGGAATCAATAGTAGAGTGGATGGAACTGAGAATCACAATGATTTGTAGCATAAGGAAGCAAAAAACAACCAATCAGAACAACAAGAAGAAAAAAAGAATCCCCCCCCCAAATGTGGACAGTGTAAGTAACCTCTGGAACAACTTCAAGCATTTCAAAATTCATATCATAGGAGTGCCTGGAGAAGAGAAAGAGCAAGAAATTGGAAATCTATCTGAAAAAAATAATGAAAGACAAATTTCCTAATTTGGTGAAGGAAATAGACATGCAAGTTCAGGAAGCATAGAGAGTCACAAAAAAGATGGATATACTCCAAGACACATCATAATTAAAATGCCAAAAGTTAAAGATAAGGAGAAAATCTTAAAAGCACAAGAGAAAAGCAGTTAGTTACCTACAGAGGAGTTCCCATAAAACTATCAGCTGATTTCTCAAAAGAAACTTTGCAAGCTACAAGGGGTTGGCAAGAAATACTCAAAGTCATGAAAAGCAGGGACCTACAGCCAAGATTGCTCTACCCAGGAAAGCTATCATTTAGAATCAAAGGGCAGATAAAGAGCTTCCCAGACAAGAAAAAAACTAAAGGAGTTCATCATCACCAAACCATTATTATACGAAATGTTAAAAGGATTATTTAGAAGAGGAAGAACAAAACTATCAACAAAAAATGGCAATAAATACATATCTGTCAACAATTGAATCTAAAAAACAAACTAAGCAAACAAGAACAGACACGGAATTATGGATTCAGAGAACATTTTTTTTTCTTTAATGACTTTTATTTATTTATTTTATTTTTTTATTTTTAGAGAGAGGGGAAGGGAGAGAGAAAGAGAGGGAGAGAAACAGCAATGTGTGGTTGCCTCTTACATGGCCCCTGGCCTGCAACCCAGGCATATGCCCTGACTGGGAATCGAACCGGAACCTTCTGGTTCCCAGCCCACGCTCAATCCACTGAGCTACACCAGCCGGGGGATTCAGAGAACATTTTGATGGCTGACAGATGGGAGAAGGGTTTGGGAGAATGAGTGAAGGTGCAGGGATTAAGAAGTACAAACAGGTAGTTACAGAATAGCCATGGGGATGTAAACTATGGTACAGGAAATGGAGGAGCCAAAGATTGCGTATGCATGGCCCATGGACATGAACAATGGTGTGGGGATTGCTTGAGGAGTAGGAGGTGCTGGGTGGGGGGTGGCACAGGGGGAAAATTGGGACAACTGTAGTAGCATAACCAATAAAATATAACTTAAAAAATAAAATTATTGACTAAAGATTTTCTTAGGTGTAAACCACAAACTAAAACATGCCAATTTTTGTCTCTATAAACCATACAAGTTTCCATTTCTGGAAGAGCTGAAACTGTAATGAACTTAAGTCTCAATTTGGAGCCTACTATAAGCAACCCCATTTGGGGCTTGCTCTTTCCTCTTTAACAGACCTTTTTAAATGTAATTGAAGAAAATGAATATTGCTCTTTAAAACCATGTCTGCCTTAGAAGGCTAGTGACTTGTGTGAAATAAAGGCTTGGTTCTCCTGAGAATCTTTGGTAAAGATGAATATGTAAGGATGGGCTATATTGAGATTAATCACCACATTTTCCTGCAAAAAAGCAAAGGAGAACCTGGAATTCTCCTGTGTGATGAGGAAAGCTGTGGAAAGAAAGAGAAAGTTTGATCAATTTAGCAGGTAGCTAGAAGATGTGTTTTGGGAATGATTCAGAAAAGTTTTAATTGCAAAGTTACTAGTATGTAATTTTTAAAAAACTTTTGCATTTTTGTGAGATCTATCTCTCTATATCACCTATTATCTATATATCACCATCATTATCTATATATTTAATGTCATATAATTTTCACAAACCCATCTTCCATCCATATGTATATGTACCTTGTATATATGTACTCACGGATTCCTCGTCGAAGCAATTTACACAACAAAAGTAAGGGAAAAATCAGAAATAAGGGGAAAAGCTTGGAGGAGTAGCAAGCACAGGATAGTGAGATAATCCCCAAAACAAACCACATGAATGGAGGCAAGAGCTTAAATTCGAAGTTGACCATGTGATGGTCAATACTCTGAGAATTTGCAGAAATCAAGAAGCTATTGGGACTTCTCTAATTTATAAGATTAAACTCTGTACTATACTAATCTAGACATTGTGAGGTGATGACCACAGAAAATACCTAAACATATATAATTCCATTTAATATCATTTAAATAAAGCTGTTTCAGATGATACTAGGTAGCGTGAAATAAGATATCTGAGAGATTCACCCTAAAGATCCAGGTCTAGTGAGACTTCCCTCGTGAAGCCCTCTCAAAGTTCCTGTTCCCCTTTCTCTCACCTACAAAGTACTGAATCCTTTCTCTGGTGATATAGTTATTACTGAGTTTAACAGAAGTTGTTCACACATCTGCCTTCTGCAGAGGTAGTCTCAGCGTCTCTCCTATGCCAGCAACATGATTTATTTACCAGTGTGTATGGAAGGAGTTAATTCACTAGTATCACGGAGGAGAGCCAGCAATATTCTTTTCCCTGTTTAGATTCTTATAACACCTAGTATTGTTTTCTACCTATAGCAGGTACTCAATAAATGCTTACGATTTGGATAGAATAAGATATATGAGGTTCTGGTTAAGATTTCCTCTAACTTCATTGTTCCAAAAAGCTAAAGGCAAAGTAGCTATCTTTCAGTGGGATTTGAAAGATGCCTACATGTTCACCTACCACTAACTGTTTTCTCAAAGGCTTGGCCAGTTGGTGTGGTCAAAAAATGTGGTTTTTGTGTAACATCGAGATTATTATCTGCCTGACTTTGGGCAAACCATTTGAAAGATATAGGTAAATTGGGAATATAAATATTTTAGAAGGTAGCTGACGGTTACAGGCACATGGAAAGGATGGCAACAAAAGCTAATCCCTTTTTCTTTTCCAAAATTTCAAATACAGAGCTCTTTGAATAAATGTGAAAAAGTTTCAGAAGTTCCCTATGAGTTTTTTATGTATTTTTAACATACCCGTATACTCAATGACAAAGTTTGGAAAAAAAATTCTATTAGCCAGCTGTCACCTTACTAAAGATACAGCTGTGAAGGAATAGGAGGAATGGGATGTAGGAATATCAAGTATTTATTTAAGAGTTTTGAAGAGCATTAAAAAACGATGCACTGTTTAGACTCACAGTAGCTGGACTTGGTTTACAGGATTTAGCTTGTAGACACCAGCAGCGATCAAAGAGGAAGGATGTCTAAGACACAAATCACAGGTGAGTGCGGAGGTAAATTAATGAGATATTAGAGAGAAACTTAGCACAGTGTTATTAACCAAAATATCAAAGTGCATGATTATTTTTCTTTTACAGCTTTATAAACTGATCCTTCCTTTGTCTCCTTCACCACTCTTGTGCTCAAAGCAGGCGTCAACTATGTTTACTGCCAGGCATTTACAGACTCCCAAGGATGGCAAGTGGAAGAACGCCCGTCCCTGTCTATTCTGTGTCTACAACTGCAGCTGTGGTTGAAGTGAAGGAGAAAGCATGATTCTAGGAAAAAAAGAAAAAAAAAAAGAAAGAAAATGCGCCCACCATTATGCCTTCCATGTCCTGTCTCCACTTTAAGTAATTTCCTGCCATAAGGTGGAGCTGTACGCTATCGAGAGAAAAGTATTAGCTATAAGATCTGGCAAAAGTCCACTTAATTCATTTTTCACTTGGCTTGTAGTTTGTGATTTTAAAAAGTTAAACTGCATGGCAGCCACCCCAAAATCCACCACCAACTGATGCAGAGAGAATGGTTATTTTGGTGCAGCTTGGATTTTAATGTGGCTAAAAGGTGTGTGAAGGCAAGCAGGACCTTGTTTTTCAGCTTATTGTAAACACAGCTTCAGGGGAAACTCTTTGAAGTATTGAGATCTGAGGTGGCAGGTTTTGAAGCCCCCCTGAGGTAGTATAGAGAAACCACAGGTATCAGAGAGTGTTTGCTCTTGACTAAATCCTCCAGAGCATCAAACAGTGTGTTGACAAACAGAATGAAAAAATAAAAGTGCTTTATTTAAAAGAGGATATTGTGTTGAATTTATGATATAGACTTATATGAGCTGAAAGAGAAGTTTTGCTTCCTAGTTTGTGATTGTCAGAGGTATGGCCGTGAAAACCTCCAACTGTGTTATCTGTAAAACCCTGCCATCTCCACCCAAAGGAAAAACAAATGGTCCCCCGAAGACAGGGAGCACTACAGGTTTCCTGATAACACACCCAGGGTAATCCAGATAAAGGAGAATGGCTCCACAGGAGTGTGTGTTGTGTGACTCCCGGGGCAGCGCTCTCTATCTGAAAATCAATTAAAGGGCAAGGAACGCCAGCTCATACCGGCTTTGGGGTTTCCTCTGCAGAAATTTACATAGAAACCTTGTGAACAACGAAAACCTATTGTAAAAATCTAAGGATGGGGTTGAACTTGGTGGAGAAAAATCTCTATCCAATAGAAACTAATATTGGTCAAATTTTACCACCAAAAAATTCACCTAATGGGCATACTTATTTTGTCCTATGGGTGTGATAACTCATCTGAATGTGTTCAACATAAAGATCATTTGTATGACATTTCTTATTACCTTCCTTGTGAATGGGAGCAGAACCTGTCATTTCCAATCCTGTCTCTTTGGCATAAGGATTATCTTGAGCCGGTTATTTTTAAAGAAACTAAAGACACAGGAAAAGATTTGAAAACTGAGTAAAAGTTACCCTTTTGTAATTTATATGTATGAGGAAAATCTCCAATTACAAGGGTGTGTCTCTCTCAGTACCAGGAAGAAAAGGATGGCTAAATTTCTAGAAGGTTATTAATGAGTAGGCAAAGACCTAAATCTCCATTACAACCTTACTCGTGTGCACGGTGCTTTGCCTGGTATGCTCCTCCTGGCCCCCACCCCAGCATCTTCTTTTGTCTTTAGTTGGCGATGGAATTGAAGGTGGTGGGTTAGGCCATTACCGGGAGTCACTCAGTTTTCCGATCTCCTGTGCATACAGGAGGTATACATGTTCGTAAACGTTTGTTTGTCTTTCTCCTGTTCCACTGTCTTTTATTACAGTGGGTTCTTCACTAGAACCTAGAAGAGTAGAGATAAAATTACTTTTCCTCCCCTACACTAGAATCTTGTAAGATGTGTTGATATTATTAGTTTTATATTTCCATGAATAAAATCAACACTCTCGAGGGATAGCAGGCTTCCACAGGGACAGGAAGGACAAATAACAGGACTCCTTCTAGATGCATGTTCATTCAGGGCACTAGAAACTTTATATGCACTATCTAATTTAATCCTCGCTGTAATCATGTGAAGATTATATTCATGATTTTCATTTTATAGTTTTAACTACCTGCCCACACTCACACAAAAGACAGCTATTTAGTGGTCGAATCAGGAATCCAACCTCAGCAAGTGTGAAGGCGGAGCTCTCAAACCACTGCGTATTTGCTTGAAGACATTTTCTATTTTTAAGGTAGTTGTCAACCAATGTACTTATAATCACATGTTGTTTATTTATAGGCCAACTATCCTTTTTCTTCAAGAAGCTCACTCACAAGGGCAGAGTCCTTTAGCGTCTGATTCATTTTTGGTTCGTCATAGAGCCTTGCGCATTACGGTTTCTCAAAAAATATTTTCTGAATATATAACCCTCAGTCCTGATGAAAAACCTGTACATCCAATGACTCATCCTTTTCATTTATATAATATTCTTCCCCTTACACATCTCTTTCTTCTGTTGTATTTTCATTTTACTGTGACAATGCATGTTTGGCTTTCTAAAAAGGTGTACTTTTGTTGTTGAAATAGGCCTCTCATCCGCTCCCACAAGCCTTCAGTGTTCTAATTTTGAAGGTCTTTCTTCTTTCTCACTTACAAAACACACCTGTCATGCCTTTGCCTCCTCCACCCCTCTAAGTCCCAGAGCTACAGACTCACATGCAGGGTTGTCCATCCGTCTAGAGCACCTGGGGTGTAGGGTGTAAGCAATTTGACTGTAATTGCTTCTTCCCAGCAGTTACTCCTTGAAGTGGTGAAGGGGGACATTTGGTTGGTTCTCTTTTTCCATCTACGTAAATAGGTATTGGAGTCAAATCCAAAGAGCATGGCGTATTTATCTAGAAATAAACGTTACCCCCCATGATGAGGGTTTTTAGCTACACTTTTGTTTGCCTTACTCTTTTCTTAGTTTATGTTTCAGCAGAAATTTAGCTTATTCTTTCCATTCACGTCTGATTCACTGATTTTTCTGGGAGAAATAAAACATAGATTCTAATACTATATTACTTAAATAAATCACATGCTTTTTTCTGTTTTTTTTTTTTTCATGTGGAATTGATCTTTTGATGTGTGACTACTATGTTGGACTCAACTACTATTTTTTAAGCTGTAGATAGAAGGCATTTCAGAAATTTTCTTTTACTGTAAGTTTTTAGTTTCCTCAAATCTCTGTATCACTTTTTGGTAGAGAGGAACAGATGTGATGGTTGCCAAGACAGAGAATAGACAAATCTGTAAATATATTTAGTAATTTTTTTTCAAATTGTGCTTCCCTTCCACTTTATGCAAAGAATTATACTCACATGGGCTCAACTCTCAGGGGAAATTCTATATGAGCATTATACAAAAATTTTAACTGCCATATCTGAAATTCTTTTTGAAACAAATGTTTTATTGAACCAAAAATGCTACCCCCCCAAAAAAGAAAATCAAACGACCAGTCTTGGGGCATGGCCAGGTGGAAAAGACATACCTGTCCATCGTCCTGGAGTTGTTGACCATTTTTATACATCTCTAACCATGCAGAATCTTTATTTCTTTAATATGACCTTGATTCAAACTGGCCTCATCCACCCCCCTGACTCACCAGCCTCCTTCTCCCTTGCACGTCCACTCCCTTAATCATTAAGCCCTCAGGACTGCGAGGTTCTGGTCAGCATCCAGTAATCTTAGAAACAAAGCCTCTGTTCTGTTGACCACAGAGACAGAGTTTCCTGTCAAACTAGAGACACCACGTGGCCTCAGCTGTGCTTCAGCTCCAGAACAATCCCACTGACTGCATCCTTGCGAAACCAGACAAAGCGACAGACACTGTGGCTGACATTAGGACCACATGCACTGATCAACTACCCCCTATCCTAGCACCGACCATTCAGTAGAGGCCAGGATCCTGACCGTGACCCTAACTTCCTTAGTCACCATGATTAATAATTGTTCTCCTATATAACCCATCTCCTGGAAGGAATCGGGGTGTCAGGTCATTGAACAGAGGCTTACCTGTGACTCTAGTCATGGTGCTGTTTTCTTAAAAAGAAACCTTTACTTTCTTACCTGCAAACTCCTGTTTGCATTTGGCTGTACTCTGACACACACGGGCGAATGAACACCTTTGGTCTGGTAACATGTGAAGTAGTAGGGAGAAAGACAGAAGCTGTTCTGACAATTTACATGAGCAAAGACAAGGGAGAGGAAGAAGGTGAAGCAGGGCCAGCTCTGGGGTAGGCATAGAGCCTGCAGAGAGAAGTGTCCCTTCCTGTGGATTAGTTATGGGCAGCAGCTGGGAAAGCTCGGGAGGCAGAGGCTTCTGGAGTTTGAGGGCCCTGGTTATTCTTTTTTGAATAATCACAGGAACAGCCACCTGAAACAGAATCCACCGTTCCAGCAGACATAGCAGGAATGCGAGCAGTGTTTGTCAGCTGGTTCGCAGCTATTAACAGACTCACTGTTCCATCTCTTCCTCTCCCCCTCTGGCCCCTGTAATTTAATTTAGATCATCTGTGAATTTTTTTCCCTATCATGAGTAACACAGTATCTTCGCAAAAATGTCAATGGAATTTAAAAAGTTTAAACAACTGTTTTAAGAGAAAAATCAAGTAAAATCTGTATAGAAAGCCAGTGAAGTGGGCTATGTTTTCCTGTCCCATAGTTATTTGCTTAAAATGCCCAAGAATTCCAGTAAGTGCATTCCGGTGTCGTGGATGGAAGAAGATCAGGGCACACTAAACTGAACGGCACTGGCCAAGCACAGACCACGAGCCTTCCTTGTCCTGTGGTAGCCCACTGTGACGATCATGGACTCCAGAGTAAAAGTAAACCAATGCATGTAAGGATCAGTATAATAATGAAATTGTACAATGATCCCAATTTGTGTGATTGGGATCACACAAGTTAAAATCTTGATTAAGAAATTTGGGACATGGCACTCATTTCTGAAGCTGCTGCAAAAGACTGTGTTAGTGTCCCAAAGTTAAGCATGGAATTTTAGGCATCATATGTAATTTATAAAATGTATCAAATTTTTAGTCCAGTATCGCTTCTTGTGGTATTCACATTTTCTGCCAAGCAGTGCACAGAGAAAATGTTGATACATTGATTAGAATGTAATTTTATTTCCTTGAAAACACTGATTCACTGTATTAGCACACTTTCCCAGCATGCTGTCCTTATACTATCCTTACAGATGGAGTGATAGTCCAATTCATCTTCGAAGTCCGTACACCTTTAAACATGGAAGTGGGTACTAGAAAGAATCACACTGAGACAATAGGCATACACTAAGACCGTCTTGGGAAAACTGGGGCATAAGATTGCCCTTCTTACAGCAGAGCTATGTAATTACATCACATAATGTCCGTGGGTCAGTTTCTAAGGTTGTAGGGACTCTAGAACTAACATCCTATTACTGTGATCGCCAAGATACAACTTTAGGAGCTGAAAATGCCATAACAAATCCAGCCATATTTTTGTTATGATGATTTAATGTCTACTAGAGAGAAGCTGGATGTACCCAGGAGGCGAGAGCACAGTGTTGCTTGGGAGGGCAGTAGTTCTTCATCTAAATCCAAGAGGACACAGTCCCAGCCTCCTCTGAGAAAAGTCAATAGAAAAAGGAAAGCGAACATTGTTCTTGCATGATTTTGCTATTCCCTAAACTGCTATTCCTTTGGTCTTCTCTGTTCTGTAACTATGTCCTGGGTGATCCCTGGGTATTCTACTTAATTGCATGCCATTTCATCCTTGTTCAGTAATTATACTTGTGCATAGTTATGAGTAAAGTGATTTTCCTATATATGCATTAAAGTTAAATTTTGCTCCTGGGGCTTAGTGCCTGTGCCTTTCAGTGACATCAATAAAAAGCATGTGCACTTCTTCCTGCCATGTGTGAGAGAAGAATATGGTCAATTAACATAGTGAAATTTACTAAATGTGATGATAAACACTTTTAAAAGCAGCTCAACAAATGATTATGGATTTCACACTTTTACTAATTGCTTCAATTTCTGAACTGAAATAAAAATCTTCCTCTTGCTTTAGTATTGTGGGTTGGATATCTCTAGAAAATATTAAAAATATCCTTGAAGAATCTCTCACTGTGCATATTACCCTCTTATTTCAGCTTCTTTATTCCTATAAATTGACTACTATTTTAAATTTTCACCATACAAAAATTATATGTAGAGATAAGTACATTCCTATTTTATATATTTCTAATTATTTATATACAGTCCTCCTAAATGTCTTTCTAATATAAATATCCTTTATTATTTCACAGACATTTTCAGCTTCTGGAATTCTTTACATTTACATTTAGAGTTGATTTTCATTTCTTCTTTCCCATCCCTTCACCTAATTAATTTTCGGCTCAAACATCGTTGTCTCGGGGAAGTTTTCCCTGATGTTCATCCCTTCACCTCCAGATTAGGTTAGTTATTCTCTCTTAACGCTCTTTCAGGTGGCTGCCTACTTTTCCACTATGGGGTTAATGGAAAAGTATTGTCTTTTATATTTGTATTTATTTGGTTCAGGTCACCTATGTCCAGTGGAATATATTTTATGATTGTCACTAAGTGTGTCTAGTACTCTTGACATTCTATTCCAAGTGCCTTATAAAGACCACCCAACAAAGTAAATGTTCAAAGTCACTGTGAGAAGAAAAAGAAAAATAAAAGAAAGGAAAAAAAGGAAGGTAAAAAAGACTTTTCTTAAAATCCCTTCCAACATTCTGAGTGTTGATGATGCTATTGATTAATGATCATTTTTTTGTGGGTAAGTACAGATATTCAGCCCTAGACTGAGGTCAATAACTGAATATTGCTTATTCTCAATTTCAGGGGAGGCTTTTATGACCTTGTTAGTTTTTCCATGTGGAAACCCAACATCACATTTTCTTGTGTTTTTAGCATTCTTCTTATTTATTGCTTTTCTTTCATTCCTGTTCACTGGGTTCTTTCTATACATACCTTGAGTATCTTTGGTTCGTGGATATCTTTTACATGGGTTGATAGAGAGAAGGCAATGTGAGGACTGAGTGTTTCATAGAGTCTAGAGTATGCTGTTCAACGCTATTACCGAACCAATAATACTTTACTGTCTTAGTTTGTTTATATGTCTGTCTTTTCCTATTATCCAATGAAGAAGGTGCTGTGCTGCTTGTGCTAGATATCTTTCTTCAGCTTCTCCCGGTCCAGTATCTTTTCCATTCTGCTTTGTGCTCTAGGAAGCTTCTGCTTGGGTTCAGCTGGTGGGAGGGACCAGCAGGAGATCACAGGGCGGGGACAGAGTGAGATTGGAATTGCGTCCCTGGCTCCTGGAAGGTGGCTCACTCCCCTGAGGACTCTAGATTCTGGGCCCTCAGGCTTGGGCTGCAGAGAGCATCCATTGTTACTGGCTATAGGACACTACATTATCCTTTGCTCCTTAAAAATTTTATTATTTTTTGCCCAGTTTGAATGTGTTGTTTCTTAATTTTATACTTGTTTTCCCAGTGCCTAGCACAAATCCTACATTTTGTTGAATGATAAAAACTATTTTATCAAAATTCTACTTACAAACCATGATTCCTGCTTAGCTCTCTAACTTTCAGAAACAGCAGGAATCAAAAATAGGATTTGGAGCAGTAGTTTCTGCTGAGATTCTATGAAAAGTGACAGAATATTACAATCCTTACTGAAGGCAACTGCTCCTTTAGATACAGATGAATGTTAGTCAGTTCGTAGACCGTATCCAGATTGTGTGGCTTTAGAGGGAAAAGACACAATCTTTCTGAGCCAGTTTCTTCAATTATTTCTTAAAAAGTGAAACTTACTAAATTGTTTAAGTCTGATCCATGGCTAGTAATATAATGACAGCTGACAACATTTCTACCTTGAATTTTATTAAGAGATATCTTGGAAAAAATATGCAAATAAATGAAGGAGATAATAAAAGGGCAATTTTAAACACTAGTACTTCAGTTTGTACAGTTCAGTTAGTTAAGTTAAGCATTATGTTTGGTCTTAAGGAGAATACTTATCAACTCTTTCCATCTTTGTGCCGTGTTCAGACGCTAAAGAATGATGTCTTTCTCAGAGAAAACAGAACCTTGGCAAAGAGAGTTTCCAATGTCCTGCCTTAGTTTGATTTTCTTCATATGATCCTACTTTGAATACAGTTTTATACTATTCTATTTATTTATTAAAAACTTAGTTGGATGCTGATATTTTCCCACATATGCACATATTTTTGGCACTGCAGCCCATTGGTTATTTGCCATTCTTTGAATTTCCTACAAACTGTAAAAGTTGTTTCCCTTTTAATTTCTCCACTAACATTGTCAATTTCTACCATGCTTCGTGTGTATTCAAATACTGTGGAGGTTAGAAAAGAATTGCTGCTAAATACGGATAATTACAGCAACTGCATTTTCCCCTCAAATACTCCAAGAAAAGAAATTACTTCCTTGTGATTGTATAGTTTATCTAAACACATAATTTATAAAAAAGCTGTGGACACACAGCTTTCTTTGGTTGTATTTACAACTAGAACAACTATAACATTCCATTCTTGTAAGGAAGACGACATACGCAGTTAGTTCGTTACAGAGTTTTGCTGTGCCTGAGTTAAAAATCCGGAATTCACCATTTACTTCTGGTTCTCAGTTTTCTCATCAGTATAAGTTGGATAAATATAATAATACTCATATAGATGTGAGGATTTCAAAAATCATGCAATTAAAACCCTTAGAATATCACCTGAAATGTAGGTAAGTGCTCCAAATATGTTAACAACTTTTATTCTGAAGTTCCCCAGCATTTTTCTGTACCTTCCAAGATGCATAGATATTTCTCCTATTTTAGTTATTTTTACAGAGACCGTATTGTGAAGATTAATAAACAGAAACCTCAAATTGGAGTTGGGAGAGCCTGTAGGGGGAGCTCTACCGCTCATCATCAATTACTTCAACCAGGAAGAAAGGCACTTTTCATCCCCAAACAGGAAGATGTTTTTCTATTCTACTAGCCCATCACGAGGAAAGGGGATCTTCTTCTAGCAGACAAAACAATGAACCAATGAAAGATTGTTATGACTTCAATGAACAACCACTACATTTCAAACTCAGTTTCCTCCACTGCATTCTTTGTTTACAACAGGTCCTCTGAATGCCTTCCTTTCCTCTATAAAATAACCTTTCTCTCCTTTATCCTCTAGACTTGTTCCCGGTTCACCATTAGACCACATGTACCAAACAGTAACTCTTTATTGTCACCAAATAAACCCATTTTTCTGGAAAAATATTTGGCTTTCTATTTATTTATGGTCAATAATACCATCTTTACTGAATCCCCTAAAGGAAAGCTTTCATATTTGATTCATATGTTCCACAGGTGGCAAATGCAAGGCCCTTGGGCTGAATCTGGCCCTCCACCTTGTTTTATCCGGCCTGGCACCTTGTTTCTACCTGGTGGCAGCGCCGAGCTCTCGCTTAACTGTTAAGGAGTAGTTACATGTATATAGTCCTAAAATTACACTCAGCCCTTTGAAGGCAACCGTGAGGCTGATGTGGCCCCCGGTGAAAAAGAGTTTGACACCCCTCCACACAGTTTGGACCTACACCGCAATAATTTATAACTTACCGGGTGTGAAATAAATATTTATGTATAAGTGATGGGTTGGTTGGATTTTTAATGAATATTTGGCGGCTTTATTTAATTGGGAAGATTAATAACTTAGAAATTCTCTATCACTTGTTTCTAAAATAAAATAATGTTATCATTTTGCTAAAAGATGTAATACAAGCTGCAGAGTTTCAATTAGCCCTTGGAAAGCAGGGCTATTTTCATGAAGTGTGAATGTTGCCTGAGAACGGAAGTTTTAAAAACAGGAACTTAACTGCAAGTTACGGTTATGAAAGAGAAACAGGACTGAGAGAATCAAATCACAGTTCTTTAATTGTCACACGAAGTTACCTACTTTGTACAGACGGAGCACTGAAGGAAGAGCAGGGCAGAGAAACATCCGCGCTCAGGCTGTGCTCCCCGTGGCTAGACAAAATGAAAGGAAAAAGAAACTAAAGACACAATTATTACAACTAAGTTCACATGAGAATCTTTGCACAAAGAAGAAAAAGAAAACTGAACTCGCTGTGGATGTGTTCTGTGCCCGAGGGGGAGCTGCTCTCCCTTCCCCATTTGACAGGAAAAACTTAAAAACAACAACAAAAAAACATTTAAAGTGCTTTTGACAAGATAATCTGTTAGGTTCTTTACAATCCTAATAAACTTTAATTATCATCATGATGTCTTCTCTCATTGGAGATGAATTGCTTTTAAATTATTTTCAATTATTGCATAATCATTAGACTTTGTGAAGAAACAAATAGAGGCATTTGCGAGATGTTTAAAAGAAAAAGTAGCTTTGAGTCTATTATTTGTGCATGAGAAGGGACAGCGTTTATGAGTTGGAAGTATAAAGACTTTGTCATACATTTCCATGTTGCTCTAAAGATAGTGCTTTGTGGCTAACAAGTTTATCAAGGAATTGGTGAACTTGTAAAAAAAATGTTGACTAAAGTAAATGGATCTAAAAGTGTGGTACCCTGAGATGACTGAGTATTCAGCTGTTCAGCTGGCAATGTCCTAGCCCGGAATTCACACTCTGATCACTAACGGTGAAGGACTAGGAGTTACAGCTTATATGCACCCTTTCTTTCCTTTACATATATATTTTCTTTGTATTGCTTGATTGATTTGCTGATGTTCAAATAATTGGGTAATATCTTTTGATTTGGGGAAATTATTCTAATTTCTTTTTCAACAAGATAGAATAAGCATCATTTCTCTTCTGCTGAGACTGAGCTACAAAGAGAATTTCCCAAATTCAAAGATGAGGGCACGTAAGGATAGAAAACAAAGTTTGTCAGTACACAGATATGAGATATCTTAAAAAAAAATCTCTGTAGGATTTCCCAACCTGCTGTTCTTCATTTTAGATTCAAGAGCCATCATTAAGAAAAATCTGCTTTTTCTTTATTCTGTGCCTCATATTGTATTCCTTCTCCTCTAAGCTACTGTGAGGGATCAGGTCCCTAAACTGAAACCCTTTTTGAAATTTCTGCTTCTTCAGTCTCTTTGTAAATATGCTAAGTTATTCTCCGTCCTTCCTGTCACCAATGAGCAGGCTTAATCGTGATCATATGTAAAGCATTATTCCTCTAGTATTTACACCTCTCCAAAAAAGGAGCATGATTTTCAAGTAAAGATGTCTAATGTAAAGGTAAGGGTGCTGAAAATCACCCCGCCATTGCATAGCTCATGGAGATGTGTGCTGCCCTAGCCCAATTCTCATTTTGATTTATTTAAGTTTGGAAATAACAGTATTAAATTAGCAAAGACAAGCAATAAACAAAGCCCTGGAGATGAATTAGCCATTGTCTCTGGTCCATTAATCTCCTCTTCAATTCTAGAGAATTGTGGCTCACCCAGACCCGAAGATCAAATAAAATGCCTAATTGGGAAAATCCTAAACAAGTGTGTCCTGGGGAGCTTGAATTTATTTGTCACCCGCTCAAACAACTGTGTTGTTTATATAAGTCTTTAAAACCCTGATACTTTTCCGCTACTATATCTTAATCCCTGGTTCTTTATGCTCAGGAGGGCAATTTAGAGTTGTTTTCAATTAACTAGAATGGAGAGGGGCACTTACTCCAAAAACAGATAGCTGTGTTGTGAGTATTTTGCTAAACATGCTGAGTGGTTTAGATCTAAGCATCAGGTTTGGGACGTGCTTTGGAATCTCTCCTTGAAGATAATGATATCTGTCTTTGGCACTTTTAATATCAGTAATAAATGGTTGACTACAATCACAATTGAGGACATAATATAGCAAGAAAGGTTGAGATGTGAAAGCTAACCACAAGTGTGAAGTAGAGAGCTGAGATAATTATCTAGAACGGCAATTCCTACCAGGCAACACTTTCATTTAAAATATGCAGATTATATGCAGATATTGAGGTCAGACTTTTTATTTAATACAGCAAATAGAATGGAAATCAGTGTGCTGAATTTTGCTTACACAGGGGCGGGTAATTCATTTTCACAATGCAAAAATGCACAAATAATTTGTTATATAGAAAAAAAACCCAAATAACTGAAAACTGTAAATCAACAGACTAGAATGACATGACTATACACATTGATAATATTTACTCTGCCTCAATAGCAACTGAAGTGCAATAGTTAATTGTGTGTAATATTTTACAAGAATAACATCATTTAATCCTTGCAGTGAACCAGGGACGGATAACATTATTAGTTTTATTGCATAGAGGAATTTTTTTCAAGCTCACGGACTCCTTGAAAAACTTAGGCATAAAGCACTATCTTCAGAGTAATATGGAAACGTATGGCAAAGTCATTATACTGGAGTCAGCTGGTGGGGTCAGAATTTGCCTGAAGTCTGTCTACTTCTAAAGCCTGTGTTTTAGCGCTAAACTGCCTGGCTGTTACTATGAAGTTTGTGGAATTATTGACAGGGTTTGTTGGTTAAATAAAGTAGAAGTTAAAGTATTACTAAGCCTAGGCGAGATAGATGTGAGTTAGATTTAGGAACTATATGAAGGAATTCTCTAGTTAGCAATATCTATACAACAGTGAAAACCCATTTATATCTTCACTGTACATTTGCTAAACTTTTAGTTGCAGGGCATTTACATCATATTGCATTCCCTGTTTTCAAGTGCGTTAGTACACTGTGCCTTCAGCTGCAGTTATTATTACTAGAAAAAGACATTAATGTGTTTAGGAAGGTTTCATAAGGATCAAGTTAACTTGTGTGTTATACTGACTTCATTCTTCTGTTGTTGATCAGCTTTACGTCAATTTGCTTTAAAGGAAAACTTAATGCAGAACAGACTGTATTTAAGATGAAGAATATTAGAATATAGGGGTTATGTGATGATAAACAGGCTGATAATTTAAACATAACAATTTAAAATATTGTTGCTCTACAGGTAGGTTCATAGCTATTTGATTGGACAATTATATATCAAATGGATCATTTAAAGTATTTAAATTTATAATAGTGACACTGCTACTTTAACAAGTTCAGTTTACTTGTGTTTCTCATCACAAGAAAAAAATTGTAACTATATGCAGTGATGGATGGTAACTAAAGTTATTGTGTGATCATTCCACAATATATTCAATTATTGAATCATTATGTTATATTCCTGAAACTAATATATTGTTACATATAAATTATACCTGAATTTGAAAAGTACTATTTAGTTAACAGGGGACTTTTCAAGAGAGCTCTTCTTGATTCTCAGAATGGCCTTGTGGGTTATATATTTTTAATATTCTTACTTTATAAATGAAGAAATAAAGATGCTCAGTTAAGTGACTAGCGTAGTCATAGCAATGAAATAGCTACTTAAAATCAACCTGAGTAAAGGATCAAAACATTGAGATGAAAAAGGTCATCAAAATATTAGAATGGGACATTGAGATGTTTTAATTACAAGTATTTACCTCACATATGAAATAATTCAAACTGGGTACTTTTGAAATAGGCAGAGTTTGCACTTTCAGAGGAGTTGAGGGATACAGACAGGCAGCAGTCTGGATAAGGGGCAAAAATGATCCTGACGGCCAGATTAAAACTGATGTAAACTTTGTGTCTAGACCAAAAGTTTCAAAGGATGATTTATGTAAAACAGGTTAAAGTTTTAAAGAATTAAAAAAAAAAAACATTTTGGAGGAGGACTCTAATCAGATGATCTAAGCTTAAAAGTGATGAACGTTTGGACTTCGAACATATTTACTGGTTCATAAAGTACTCATTAATTACACATCAGTGAGCAACAGATGCCTGAAAGCTGTATCTGTGGTCAAAACCTTTAAATGTAAGATATTCTCTCTCTCTTTCTCTTTCTCCTTCCCACCCCCCAAATAGTATAATGTCCACGTGTGTTAGGTAGTGAAAAGTGGTATGAAAGAGTTGTCTTCATCTGATATTGGGAAGCCAGTAATGCCACTCCTCTGATCTCGGAGACCATGCCTGTAACAGCAAACCCAGGGAGTTGAGTCCGATGGCAGACTAACGCGTTAGCCTTGTGCGTACAGAATTCATTATAGCTCGACTTCGCTCCTGTTTGCTCCGGTCCTTGTAACAGTGTGTAGCTGCCATCTGCCTTTTCAGAAGCATTCTACAAGGGAAGCAATATTCATCTCACTGGCTATTAATTTTAATACAATTAAATAAACTTAACAAACATTTATTGATTTGTACCAGATGCTTAGATTTGTCTATGAGAATGAAAAAACCCTGATGATAAAAACATGATAAAAGTGGACATAGTTTCTATTCTCATATTTACAGTCAAATGTAGAAGATAGACATTAATCAAATAATGTAAAATAAATAAATGTGAAAAATGCTACTTTTCTAATTACTACATAAATATCGTATTCTGTAAATGAGAACATAGGATTGAGGAAGCTAAATTATTTTGGAGGCTCTGGAAAAGTTTCTTTGCAAAAGTTACAACTGATGAAGGATGAATAAAAATTAGGTTAAAAAATAAAAGGAAAGAATAGTTGAACCATAGGTACAGAACATTCAAAAGCCCTCTCTTAAGAAGAAGTATGGTACTCACGGTCACAGGGGAGCCCAAAGTGAGGGAGAGGATGACGAAGATGAGGACAGAAGCTCGGCGAGGTGCCCGACCCTGTGGGAATTCCAAGTGGCCTTCACCCTCAGCGTGCTTTCTCTTGTACATGGAGATAATGTTTTTGGAGTGTGATTCTGTTTTCTTTTAGCGAATTAACTTCTGTGCTAATGATAATGCTGCCGCTGCTGGTAATAATGATAATAAAATGACTTTCAATTGGAAGTCATTTTTCAGGTTTTTTTTTTATAAAGAATTATTTATTTACAGAACCTGGAAGAGATTTGACACACACCTAATTTTACATGTACACAAATCAATTCAGTTTTTCTCTCTCTCTCACACACAAAACTGGCGTCGAGCAGTTGTCCTCAGGTTAAACACAGCTACCTTAAACTTTTTCAGGTATTTTCACCCAAGATTGGAAAATGTTTATCCTGAACATGAAAACCTGTAACAAATTTAAGTTAATTATATAAAACTCATTACTTCTAGCTTTACCTTTGCAAAGATCCGGGGAAAATGTGCAAGTCACTAATTTACATCAGTTACAACATAATCCTGGATCATCCCCACACCGAAACCAAAAGTTTCTTCAAGTTTAAACCCATCATCATAGACCAAGACACGAACGCTTTAATATCCTGAGTTCTTGTTTTACACAAAAGACTTTGCTACATATGATGGTTATATTATATATCAACTTGGTGAGGCCACAGTACCCAGATATATGGCCAGACATTATTCTGGACGTTTCTGTGAAGGTCATTTCTAGATGAGATAAACATTTAAATGAGTGGGCTTTGAGTAAAGCAGATTATCCTCCAAAATGTAGGAACGACTCATACAACTGGTTGAAGGCCTTAATACCGATAGAACGAAGACTGACCTCCCCTGAGCAAGACTACCTTTAAACTTGAACTGTAACTCTTCCCAGAACTTTTTAGTCATTGGATTTTGGATTTGCCAGGCCTCCACAACTGTGTACATCAATTCTTTAGAATTTCTGTCTCTCTCTTTCTCATCTCTTACTGGAGAACCCTGACTAATATACTAGGTTATTAGAAATAGGGAGCACATGTCTATTTGGAATTTTAAAGAGGTGTTAAAAGACTAGTAAAAGGATATAAGAAATATACCATGGTAATATGAGACTAAGACAAATAGTGAGCTGGACAAATCCCTGGAAGATTTATGAGAATAATGGAATGGATACTCAGGTAAACTCGTATAGTTGATAGGACTAAAGATGGGCAGGGGGACAGAGAAAGAGAGCCCAAGCAACACACGAGCCATGGTGTGGAGGGAGACATAAGTATGATATGAATGCAAGACTATGAGTAAAACAACCAGAATGTAGAGGCTTCTAGTAATAAAAACAAACCTGGTACCCAGCCCTCTGCGTCAAGAGGTGATTCGGAATTCAGAGTTCTCTTGTTTAAGAAGGAAGACACTGAGTTGGAAACCTGTATGTGTGGCAACCTCACAGGAAAGGCAAGCTGATGCTTTCTTTATTAATTATTCAGAAAGAGAAAATTAAATAACGAATCCTGTAAGTCGGTCTAGTTCTATTAGGATTGTTTTCACCTCACAGGGGGATACAGAATAAGATGAGTGGAGCAAAAAGAAAGTGAAATAACCAGTCAGCCAAATATAGCCAGAGAAACAGTTCCTGGACTCACAGGGTGTGGACAGGATGCGAGAGGCGCTCCTGAGGGAGCGGTAAAGCAAGCCTGCTGTTCATGGGGATGCGAACCTGTGGCAGCCAACTGCACCGCCAGCGTCCTTTACTGTTCTTTCTGCAACTAGGTTAATCTTTTGTGTTGTTCCTTTCTCACTTTCCGGAAAAGAACTTAGAGAGAATTCTACTGTAGGTAATGTCTGGGAAAACTTCTTTGTTTTAGGTGCACTGCAGTGCTTGATGCTATAAAGCCAGTAAGTTAGCCAACTTTGAAGTCATCCATTCTGATTTGTCACTCAGTGGGCTCAGTTTACAGAGGCAAAGAAGCGAGCTGTCCCATAATGGGAAGGTAGAGAGTACATTTCTTATGGGCTGCTATAGGCAGGAGTTCATTTGTTCCACTAGTCACAACTGTTCTAAATAACAGATTAGGGAGTTTAATCAACTGACATTTAACCTTAGGCATTAATTAAAAGTGGCATGCTGCGTCATTTGGGAACATCTAGATAAAATGAGGTGATACTTTTAGAGAACAAGCTGTGAAAATCATTTAAAACTTTTTCATATGTTTATGATGTATTTTATTATAGAAACACAGAATTTATGGGCAAAAGAAATAGCATCTCTGAAAACAATTGAGTAGCATCTTGTATTCAGTTGCTGAGGAGGTACAAGAAGGTAGAGAGTGTTTTATCATTATTCATTTTAATCCAAATATACATTCATTTTGTAAATTATGCAGATACTGTGTTCAGCAGTCTACTTGCCTTACTTTATGGTTACTTACAACAATTGTGTATTTATTTTTTAACAAATTTTACTGGGCACCTACTTTGTGTCATTTTCTGGGATGTAGCTGTGGACAAATAGATGAAATTCCTGCTTTCTTGGAGCTTACATTCCAGTCAGTTAGAGAAACAGTCATTTAAAGTAGAGTGTAAGTTCCACAAAGGCGGGAGTTTGCATATGTTTTAACCACTATTGTATCTCGAACAGCTAGAACAGAATCTGACACACAGTATATACTCAATAATTTTTGTTAGATAATTGAAAGGTGAGAAAATTGACAATTAGAGAAATTGAATTACTTGTTCATGGATCTCTATGCCTATAAAATATATATGCCTTCTAGATATTATTTGTCTTTAAATATTCTACTATTCATACATTTGTCCCCAAATGTGGAAAATCATAATTTTACCAAGCCAGGCATTCCCCATGTGTTTTCTTGTTTGAATACTTAGTTTTTTTTGTAACTGCCTTGGGTATAACTATCTTACATTTCCATTAAAACCATCTCTCCCAGCTGGTTAAAAAATTCTAACACAAAAACTAATTTCTGAAGCTTTGACTATGTACTGCATACACATTCTTTTTGGTGCAGGAGATTAAAAAAAGTGATCAAGAAGAAGTTTCCTTGCCTTTGTTGGAGAGGAGAACACAGGTAATGAACAGGTAAACAAAGAAATATGTATTGTAAATGATGCACCAACAAGTTCAAGGAAAAAAACAAAATAGGGAAACGTGCTAGAGAGACAAGAGGAAGCCGAAGGTAAGGAGAACCTCTCTGAGGTGCTGACATACGAACTGTGATGAGACGTGAACGATGACAAACAGCGGCTGTGAAGGACAGCACCGGAAGAAGGGACAGTGAGGGCAGAGAAAGAGCTTGGCTCCTAAGCTGACAGAAATATCACCATTTTAGATGGGGCATGGTACCTCAGATGATGAATGTGGGGAAATCGAACTAGAAAGGTAGATGAGAAAAAAATTTTGATTTTTTTAAATTGAAATGGGAAAGATTTCCGTGGCTTTGTGTTGGCGAGTGGAAAGGCCTGACTTATAGTCATAAAAATACCTCTGGCTGCCACTTGGAGAGTGTCAAGCTTGCTGTAAGGATGGCAGGCAGTAAGAAGGTTGTTTTAATAGTCTAGGCAAGAGTTAATGGTGGAAATAATGAGATGCATTCAGAGAGGCATTATATTTTGAAGACAAACTAGACAGAGTAATTCATGGGTTGGATAGAAATAGGGAGTGAAGAAAGCAACCAGCGATGACTCTAGGTATGTGGTTGAGTAACTGGCTGGGGGTGATTCAGTACAACGAAGAAGGCATGAAAGTAGCATGGCACACAATTGTGCACCAGGTGAGTGAGAAGAATCAATAGTTCTGTTTCGGCTTTTTTAAGTGTGCAAAGGTATGCGTGCCAAATGAAGATTTATATTAAAAAATAAATAATAATCATTTAGAGGTATGGAGATGGATCTGAATCTGGAGGAAGGAGTAAACTTAAAAATAAAAAATTCAAAGTCCTCAGTGTTTGTGTGTTACTTGAAACCATGAGTGAGAGTAAAGACTCGAAATACATATGAAGACCCAAAGGCACTTAACATATGCATTTAACATAAAAATCTCTGCTAGGATATAAGGAAAACGATGTAAATTGTGAGGTATGTCACAACATTTTTAGAATTCTTGATTAATATTTTTATTTTTTTCCTCCTGCTGCTTTTTCTATTTCTTGCTTTCAAGTACTTGGCAGTTTTCAAAATCTTAAGTTCTAGAATAGGGTAGGGAGAGGATTTTGGGAACGGATAATGTGTTTCATTCAATCATGAAAGGGCAACAACTGTTCCTGGACAAAGTCAATTTCTCCCAAGCCATGTGAAGGAGGGAGGAGAGGCAGGGAAAGGAGGGAGGAGAGGCAGGGAAAGTATCACATGACACTGACAGCTGCGTCTGGGACGTGCCCCCATCTCAGAGAGGAAACCCTGTCACTGTCAGAGGGTCCTGGGGATGGGCCTGGCAGAGGATCAGGGGAAACCAAACAGGAAGAGTCAAGTGCGGCCAAACAAACAAATAAATAATAACAGAAAAGGGACTTCTGGATCTAAAAATTTATGTTGACTTTGAGGTTGGACACTGTGACACAGCATGGAATAATAGGGGAGTCAAGGTCTAGGTGTCATTTACCCCCCTGCAGGCCCAAATGACTTTCCTTAGAGGCCTTGGATAAAGGCAGCGGTGAGATGGAGAGATGAAGTCAAGGAAGACTGATAATCAAGTTCCTTACATGCCTAGCATGATGGGGCAGGGGGATTGAATATCAAACAGTTATAGAAAATAAAGCTACATTTCTTGAACAGCTGAATTTGTCAACTGATTCATGTTAGCTGTTTCAAATTATTCAGGTTGTATTAACAAGGCTAGACCAGTGTTGGCTGTGGCAGGAAAGAAACCCAGAAATCTCAGTGGCTTAACACAATGAACATATCTTTTCTCTCTGATTAGAATCTGACATGGCTGAGCAGCCCTTCCCCATCTTGTAGTTATACCATTGGAACCATGGACTTCCTTCTCTCTGTGGGAAGGGAAGAAGTAGCTGGAGAAAGCACACTAGTTCTTACCTGCTCCGGCCTGGAAGACAGATGTTATTTCCATTCACTTATTCTTATCCTGCACAAGTCATATGGTCTTAAACTAACTGTAAGAGGGAGCAGAGTCAGTAAGAAATATAGAGTAGCACATAGATAATTAATTAGCATCAACCATTTGCCTATCACCCACAGACCCATGCAGTCGGGAGAAAGAAGAAATTCTATTTTGCTTTCTGCATTGCAAATACTTCCCTTCCTCTATGTAAGTGCAGTTTTTATTCCTGGTGCTGAAGGCTTCTAACTTCCATGATTCTTGCTTTTTGGACTCACAGTGTTCCCCCAAGGTTCATGTGCATGTTCAAGGTAATGTTTAATTGCCTTCCAGCTCCTTTTTCTTCCCTCTTTCTCTAGAAAAGTTATAAGCAATGAAACAGGGTTGTTTGATTTAAAAGAAAATCTCATCGACTGCATTTCAAAATTAATATTTAAATTTAAAATCCAGAGCTATTTAATAATTGTCCCAACAATTCTATGTCACATCGCGTTTAGTCTGTCATTTGGACCCACAATTGAATTGCAGTAAGCAACAGTTTGATTTCTGTGAACTTCTTATTATGACTAGAAAATGTCTTCGCAGGGAATGTAATATGGCATAAAGGCATCATTTAGGATTATCCCCTGAGGAGTAAAGCAAGAATCATTTCAGAGCCTATAAAACAGAGGACATTCTCTTGGTATCTGCAATCTATTTTCATGCTCTGCAGACACCCTCTGTAACCATAGAAGCACACAAAGAATGTCAGATTCCCTTACTGCTGGATTCTCCCTCTATCTTGAGAATCCCATCTTGTTAAACTTATTTGGCATTAGATTTAAACTTCTCACCAGTGTGTTATACCCGAAGAAACAGGATACTATAGGATTCACATTTAGGCCTACTAAGGGTTAACTTTCTAACTGATTTGTCAGTGACTCAATTCAATGACACCTAGTAGTAGCTTTAAAAAAGAATCTTATAATATAGGTTCTTATTGTAGTGTACATTGTGGGAAGAATATTATATCAATTTGTTGATTTGGTAGCAGAATTCTTCTCCAGTAATGCAAATATATGTAAAAGAACATCTGAATTCTGCTCTTAACATGCTACTATTTTAGACTTGAGTTATAAAAAAGAATGAGAGAGAGAGAGAGAGAGAGAGAGAGAGAATGAAAGGAAAAACACAAGATTATAAATTGCTACATTTTTTTTTTCTTTACTAATGGTGCAAGTTATTGCTCCACTCTTGATTTAAAAAAAGTCTTTAGGTTAACTACTAAATGATTGTCATTTATCATATCAAAGACTGCGGCATATAGGTCTGGATAGTTTATTGTGCTGTATGCCATTGATAAATCTGCAACACAGCAACTGTCACCATCTCGCTCAAAATCGTTTTCTATACGTTGAATATTTTGTTATTGCTTCATTTTTAAATAGTTTTCTAGTGCAAGTTTTTCCTGGCTAAATTGAGCTCATTTGGGCATTAAGTATTTTAAGAAACAGAAGTACAAAGGTAATTATCAGTGTACTCTGGGATATCAGCTTCACCTATTTTTTAGCTTATAAGCCTTATTCTTTGGCAACACAGAATTATTACACCTTATTGTACAGTAATCAGGAACTGGAGAGTTGAAGAACGGATGTTAAGTGAAACAATGCCTGAAACTGGGAGATTGCTCAGGCTGTTCTTTTCCCAGTTGTGTATGTCAGTAAGATTAGTTGCTTTGATATTCTTCAGCATTAAATTTTTTGAGGAGTAAGATACATGGGAATGATTTTCTTTCATATTAGTTTGCCATCTGATAGATAGTTTATATTACTTATTTGAGATTTCCCATTAAACAGATGTTCATCTGTTGCCTGGTTCATTCTGACATTGTGAAGAGTATTCCTTCAACTTGGGTAGAAAGAAGGTATACTATACTTACTTATCACCACAGGAAACACTTCTAAAACTGTTTATCATTTAAGCAGTTCCATTCATTTAGGGGATAGTTCACCCTTCCTTGTCTGGGGTTATTTGTTGGAGGGTGTTATGTGTGTTAGACTTGTTCTGTGAAAGCATTTTAGAACTTCCGTTATAATTTTTAAAATCAATTTAATATTGATACATTATAAAGAAAACAAATGGGTTGAAATAATAGGTTTCTACTTCTGCTGTCTTTTGGTATCAAAATGTTGGAAGCATATGGAACTTTCTTTTTTGGCCTTGTAAATAAAACCATAACTCCAACCCGGCGATGGGTCAACTAAACTTAATGAAATACGGTTAATATCATGTAAGTAGCTTCTTTCATATTAACTGCTAAGTTATTGATATTCTGCAGGTTCTTATTAGATAACTTTCTCTTTGTCTCTGTCGTAGTTTTCAATATATGTTTCATTTTTAATTGATTTAAATTATGTATTTCATGATTGAGATATCAAAGTTTCATTACTGAGACCAGTGACTTCAATTGGGTCTTTATCAAGTTTTTGTTATTTTAAGATTCTGTGGTTTGGTTTTCCTCTTCTAACTTCTATATTCTCATTATTCCTGTCAAGGCCTACATTTCTCCTGGTTGTGCATCTTAGTCATGTTTCAACACCACATATATCTTCAAACCTCAAATGAAGTTTCTTTAGTGGACTAAAGCAAAGAGTTATTTTTTTATGGAGCATAACACTCTATGGAAAGATCAAAGACATGGGAGAACATCTCTGACTTTAAATATTAAATATACAATCTACCTTGTTAAAATTTTAAAACATTATCTCTTTTTGAGTTTAAGAGTCCCAATTTCTACTTAGAAATAATATTTATTTTTAAAGGTTATTGGAAAGTTTAAAGTAAAAACAAATAGGAGGTGCTCAGTAATTATTGGTGTTTTTCCTCCACTCTTTTCCAACCCATTCCTCCTTCTCTTTCAGATCTGTTTTATATAATACTTTCTGTTTAATTTTGCTTTTACTACAAGCCAGAAGTTTTAGTGATGTGTTGGTAAATGTTCAACAACTGGTTCTTTAAGGGTAAAGAAGTTCTGATTTGTGGAATTCAGTAATTTCTGTGGAATAAATACTGCCACCAAAGCCAATGAAAAGCTACTAAAGTGATGTCCCTGAAGGAGTTGGGAACAGATACACACAATCCCCTCTTGCAAACTGATGGAGGGGCCCCAGCACACCACTAATCCACGTGGCTGGTTCCTCTATTCCTTCTCCACTGCCTTCCTGAAGTTAAGTGAAAAGGGGGGAGATAGAAAAGAATCAGCTTGGCAAGTGAGAGATTAGGTATAAATAATAAAGAAGAGATATCTCCATGGGTTATTTATAGGTTCCAACAAGAGTAATACTGTAGAAAAGACCAAAAATTTGCATTACAAGTTCTGACTTTTCACTGTCTATGTTTTATGCTCTAGTTGCTGATCACAAGGTTTTGCATTTAAAAAATTAGTAGTTTGTTGTCCCTGTCGTTAGGTGTTTGCGCTCCTATAGGGCAGACTTTAATAACAAATAAAAGCATAATTGCAAATTATGATATTTGTTATGTAGAGCACAAACCAGGACTCAGGCAGAAATAGCAGGTCAGAGACTATAGTAAAGCAATAAATGAAAACCTTTAAGGAGTGCTTGGGAAGGCTAAAATTATGCATTCAATTTCCTTAATAGTGGAGCTATTCAAATTATCTTTTCCATCTTGGGTGAATTTTGGTAGTTTGTGTTTTGTGAGAAATTAGTGCATTTTTGTCTATTCCTAGAATAAACTAGTGAATAAGTAGATTTGAGGACAAAGGGAATACATTCGTTTCTTGACTGAAATGTTATTCAAAACAAAGATTCTTTCTGTATGTAAATGTTTGTGTGTTCATTTATGTAACTAGATCTTGATGTCTATGATAAGGAAACCTAATCTATGTCCCACTGTGGTCCATTGTCACATAGGAACAAAGTATGATTTAATCACACCTGCAAGTAAAATCCCCAGTTTCAATTCATGCCCTCCCCTTTAAAGAATGGAGGTGTGTGAGTGGGAAATCCTCTAACTGAATGTATTTGTGTGGGTTTATTTATGATTATTTTATTTTGTCCCTTTGTTCTGTGTGCCCATTCCTCTACCAATATATATATCCTTTATTACTGTAACTAAATAAAAAGCCTTGAAGTTGTGAAATAGGGGAAACTGATTCCTTCCACTTTGTTCTTCTCAAAATTGTTTTGCCTTCTGGTTCCTTTGAAATTCTGCGTAAATTTTAAAACAGTACTGAGAGAAATCTTTCTGAGATTTTGAAAGGAATTATATTAAATCTATATATTAATTTGGGAAGACCTGACACCTTTACTATATTGACAACTTCTCAACCATGGACAGAATGCCTGTCCATTTAATTGATTTTCTTTAGATTCTTCATGAGCATTGTATCGTTTTGAGCATGCAAGTCCTCTTTGTGTTTTGTTTGATTTAAATGTATTTCGTTTTTTGAATATTGTAAATGGTATTGTACTTGATATAAATACTATTGATTTTTTAGAGTTTTTCTTGTATTTTATGACCTTGTTGAATTATTTATTAGTTTTGGGAGCATTTTTGTTTGCCTTGTGATTATCTATGCAGATAAACAGGGACAGTTTAATTATTCTGATTATTTTTTTCAGATCTGTATATGTTTTATTTCCTTTTGATGTCTTATTTCATTGTGTAGGGCTTTCAGGTCTATGCTTAATAAGATTGTGAGAGCAAATATTTCTTACTTTGTTTCTAATCTTAAGGAGGGTACATTTAGTCTTTCATCATTAAGTATAGTATTATCTGTAGGTTGTTATACGTTGGTCATTATCAAGTTGAGGAATCCCTCTTTTGTTTCTATTTTTTCCTAAATTTTTACCATGTAAAAGTGTTGAATTCTGTCCAGTGTTCGTTCTGCATCAGTTGGAATGATCATGTGATTATTCTTTTAGAGCCTGTTACCAGGGCGAAAGCACGGGCTGACTTTGGAATGCTGAGCCAACCTTGCCTGTTTGCAATAAACCCCAATAGGTTATGATGTGTGATTCATTATATACATTGTTGAATTCTATCTGCTAATATTTTGCAAAGGATTTTTCCATCCATATTCTTGGAGGATACGCTTCTGTAGTTCTATTTTTGTACTATCTTTGGTTTTGAAACCTGAATAACACTGTCATCATAAAAGGAATAAGGGAATCTTCCCTTTCTGTTTTCTGGGAGAAATTTTGTAGAATTGTTAATTCTTCCTTAAAATTTTGGTAGCACACTCCAATTAAATCAACTAAGCTTGAATATTTCATTGGGGGAGTTAAAAATAAATATTCCAAGAACTTTATACATGAGCTATCAGCTTTTCATTAACATATTGTAATATCTAGTGGGGTGAAGAGTTCACATACACAGCATTTTATCTTTGAATGCTTTGTTTAAGATATATTTACCCAAGGACCTAAGAAACTTTTGATGGGAGGATAATAGCATTTACTAACTTTTCTGTTCCTTTTCAATGCTTAAAACACTTTTTGACCAGCCATAACAGCTGTTGGGTGGGTGGGTGAGTGGGTGGGGGAAGGATTTTGGTTGCAAACTTAGTTTAAGAACACCAGTGTTGGTACAGTGAACACAGTGTCTTGTAGAGTTGAAGCTTATTTATTTATTTATTTTTGGTGGAAGGTGGAGTATTGCTATATCTTTGAATTCTGTGATGCCCGCTTGCTTATACATTGCTCTTAATTTTCAGATCTTGGTTTCTTCCTTCTTGTCACCAGTAAACATTTTAGGAATATCTCCCTTTTCTGAGTTACCTCTTTCTCTTTCAGAAGATGTGCCTTTCCTAAGGTGGCCACGGCTGGCTGTGCACGTGTTCATCCCCTTTCTCCACACTGTCCAGATCTCAGATACATTCTCCTGCAGTGTTTCTAAGCAGGGAATGGGGAGGAATTTTTTTTCTGAGAGTAATCTTGTTGGTGTTCGACTCCTGCTTACACCCTGATGCTCTCTCCTGTCCTGGACCGCCTCTACCTGTGTCTCTGCTCAGATAAAGAATCCAAATCTGGCTCTGTTTGCTTTACATACTTTCTCCCAGCTATCTATAAATAGTATTTGTAATATTCTCAGTCTCCTACTTATGTTAGAGACATTAGTTGTGGGTGTTTTATTTACTTTTTTCTGATGTGGATGAGTTTTGAATAATGAGTGTCATCTCTTCTAACCACCTACCTCTTCCTCATCTTTTGTGCCTGAAAAGAAATATTTTTGCTCTCAGGATGCCTTCCGTGTCTCACTCTAGTGTACTCCCAGAGCACCCATCACAGCACTTCCCGTGCTCTGCTGTACCTGCCTTTTACCTCCTCTGTAATCTCCTTTACACAGTTAGCTTTGAGGAGAGTTTCTTGTGGTCATTCTTTCATCTCTTCTGTTCCACACAGAAATCAGCAGCTGTTAAACCTTCAACAACCATTTCT
>PVJI01011279.1:0-56779 GCA_004026765.1 Micronycteris hirsuta
AAGAACTTATATGCATGACCCATGGACATGAACTAAGGGGGAGATTGCTGGAGGGAATGGGGGTTCCAGGCAGAGGGAGTAAAGGGGGGAAATTGAGACAACTTTAGTAGCATAATCAATGAAATATATTTTTTAAAAAGCAAGGAAAAAAAGACTCCAGGACAATGGACAAGACTCCTGGTGGGGTTTGATCAGAAGAGAAGAGGTCTACAAACCTCCTTACCCTGACACTTCGATTCCACTGACACAGCCCGAGAAGGAGTTTGCTTGAATGTGTCCCCCTTCTATGGACTGTATGTTTATGTCTTCCCATCCCAAGTTCATATATTGAAGCCCTAATCACCATGTGATGGTATTTGGGGTTGGACGATTTGGGGAGGTACTTAGATCATGAGATTGGAACCTCTATGATGGGATTAAGTGCCTTTATAAGAAGAGACAAGAGAGAGATGATCTCTTTTCCCTTCAAGTGCGGGCATAGCCAGACGGCAGCTGCCTGCAAACCAGGAAGAGAGCTCTCACCAGAACCCAGATGTGCTGGCTCCCTGATCTGGAACTTCCAGCTTCCAGAACTGTGAGAGATGAATTTCTGTTGTTTAAGGTACCCAGTCTATGGTGTTTTCCTAGGTGACTAAGACCCCCAATATTAATTATGTGGGCCCAGTAATTTATATACATCTTGAATCATGTGTTGCATTAGTTTTTTTGGCTTTGGAAACAGATGACCAAGGTGACACACCTAGGGTCATCCAGTAGTAGAGCAGATAAGCTCAGTCCCTTCTCCCCCCTTCCCTGTTTTGATACCAAGAACAGGAAGGGCTTCGGTCTAAGAACCCTGGAACATGGATTAACTGCTCTATATTGAGGCAGAGAAGACTGTTACTGTCTGAGAAGGTTGCAAGTGTGCGTGCATGTGTGAGAGTCCGTGCGTGTGAAATGGTCTGAGGGAGTTTGAGGGGCAGGGCTGGGATAGTGGTAGGAGAGGAGCTCTTAGGTCAGGTGAGACAGGAGGGGCTAACCTGCCCGAACAAAGGCAATTCTTTTGGCCTGGATAGAGGCATGTAACTTTGCCAAGGGCCAGGGCTTGTGTGTATGTCTGTGGCACGGACAGATCTGTGACTCCAAAGGAGCTATGCCCAGGGCCTCAGGCCATGCTGACCTTGGACCCCACAGTAGCATCCATGTCAGGCACATCCATGGCTCCACACTTGGAGCCCAAGAGACAAAGGGAAAGACTGCCTCTGGAGGCACCCAGGCTATGCCCACACCCAGCTTTGCCCCTATCAGCTATGTGACCCTCCTTAGACAAGCTATTTAACCTGTCTGAGCCTCTGCTTGCCAGTCCGCAAGCTGGGGATTATGCTGTGAATGTTAGCTGAGCCACGGCTCCCCAAAGTATGTTGGCATACCCTGGTGGTGAGTGGGATTCTAGAAAGTCTATGGAAAAACATGTGTTTTATATTAATGTATATTAAAATTATAAGAATATTAAAGCTGTGGTGTTATCTGTGATAATATCTGTGATGTGTGATAATATCTGTTATGTCACAGATACTGTTTAGAATAAGAATGAAACAGGTGTTTAAAATCGTTAAGGTGAGTCACTTCTAAGAAAGAAATATCAAGTAGATAACAGCAGGTGGTACTCTAATAGGGCCAATTATGAAGATGATACTTGACAATACGGCTTGGGAAATCCAGAGCTAGCCTGGTTTTCATGAAGCTCTGGCATGGCAAACATTCCACAGAAGTGTGAAGTGTGGGGGCACATATCTATTCCCCCCCCGCACATCACCTCTCTGTCCCACAGTGCCTGTCTTCAAGGGCATTTTCTGCATCCATGATCGCATTTAATTTTCAGAATGAAACTGTGAAGCTTGTCACAAAAACCATCTCACAGAGGAGAATACTAAGGTTCAGTGAGGGCCCGTGACTTTCCTGAGGCTGCAGCCTTTCCAGCCCGTGCCTCAACACTCTTCTTGCACTCTCCCAGCCTGTCCACACCCCACCCTCGTGCACACTCGCCCCCACCCGCACTCCCTTGAACTGGGAGACACTGAGCAGATCTTCATCCCAACCACCCTCACTGCAGGGATGTCCCTCCACCCTGGGAGCCCCCAACGTACGGGTGCAGTAGTGATGATAGCTCCCCCAGGCAATGGCTGCGCTGTTGCTGATGCTGGCCAGTGCTGCCGCAAAGCCCTGGAAGCCATGAGCCTGGCAGCCATCTGAATCAGAGGGCCAGCGCCTGTGGGAGACACCGGGCACAGTGATCCTCCCCTCTGTCCCCGCCCTCCTCTCAAAGGGCACCTTCCTGAACATTGGCCCAGCTCCTCAGAAAAGGGCTTTATTATCTGTTTTTTCTATGAGGAAACTGGGGCCTTAGAGTTCAAGTCACTGGCCTGAAGGTGTGGAGCCCAATGCAAACTCTTCAGGCTCAGCACCAGGGTTAGAACAAAGGTCTCTCTCTGTGATCAGGTGCCCCCCTTACAGTACATGGAACACCCTGGTTGGAAAGAGAGCTCATATCTTTATTCCATAGATGGGGAAACTGAGGCTCAGAGAAGACAAGGTACCAAGCCAAGGTCACAGAGCAGATGAAAGCAAAGTCAGAGGGTAGAACTCAGGCCTCCCATATCTTGGCCTCATAGGCCAAGCAAGGGTAAAACTTCAGTTGCCCCTCCCCCATCCTGGGCAGAGGTAGGAGATCACAGCAAGGAATCCTCACTGATTTGGACCCATAGATCATTCATGCCCAGGTGGGCTCCAGTCCCATCTGCAGTGCCCAATGTTCACTCTGCTTAAGAAAACAGTCTTGTAAACACCTTCTGAGACCCTGTTGGAGTACCCTGATTTGCACATAAGGAGTTCCGAGACTCTTGTCAAAATCCTGTTTGCTTTCACAAACACTTATTTAGGACTTTCCCGGTACCAATTATTATTCTAAGTTATTTACAAATAATAAAAAGTCAATACTTTCAACTACCATAGGAGTTAGTGATAATATCCAATTTAGAGAAGATGCCAAGAGGTTGAAATAATGACGCCAAGATTCCGATTTAGGCAGCCTGGTTACAGGGCTCACGTTCTTCATCCCTAGAGTCAGTCAGCTCTGTCGGTCAGGTCTGAGCAACTTTGGGGAGTCCGGAATTTGGATGTAGCCTAGTTCAGCCTGCCCTCCCTGGTAGGGTCAGTTTTTGGTTGGTAGGAGTAATGCTTCTGGCCTGGCTGCTCAGTGCCCAGAGATCAGGTCCCAGGCAGGACCCCAGAGCCCAGGGGTTGGTGGGGGAAAGGGGGGTGTTACCGAAGGAGGCTGGATGTGGCTGCAATGAGGGCATTCAGGCTAATCCCACTGTCCGCAACAGCCAAGCTCAGCACCAGCAGGTAGCTAGGGGTCCGAAGCTCCGGGTTCTTGAAGAAAGAGAGGATGGTCAGGCTGTTGAGGCCGAGACCAGTGAGAGCTGAAAAGAAGGTAGAAACTGTCACGGTGGGTTTGTGAGGCCCACCCAGGGTCAGAACCAGGAGATTGGGGTGGACAGAGCCTGAACAACCTCCTATCCCTAATCTTTCACATTTAGCAAGTTTCTGAGTGCAGCTCATCAAACAGCTACAAGCAGAGCTGGCCCTCAGAGACTGAAAGTTGTAAGACGCACACCCCGCTCTCTACTACATGCAGTCTAATGAAAAGACAGACAAGGCAGAAAACCCATAAAGCACAGCACAGTTTATGCTAGAACATTTGTAATCATGAATGACCCCCAAGTACTTATCACATGCAGCATCGTGCTCAGCGCTTTACAAAGATCCTCTCATTCAATCTTCACATGGATGCTGTCCTCACAATTTACAGCTGGGAGACCGAGGCTCAGAGACACTAGCTAACTTGCCCTAAGTGCACAACTCGTAAGTGATGGAGCTGGGAATCGAAATCAAGTCTTTCAAATTCCAGAATGCCTTCTCTAAGTGCTGTTGAGCAACCTCCGAGGGAGGGAGACCTTCGAGGAGGAGGAGGCGTCGCAAGAGTGGGGAGGTATCCAGGACACCAGGCAGAGAGGCGAGCTTTGAAGAGGGTGGTCTCAGGTGGCAGAAAGATCCGACTTTGAATTTCAGCTTGGTCACTACTTATACTCTCTGAGCCTTGGCTTCTCCCATCTAAAGTGAGTAATGCGGGAGTTGAGGGGAGGGAATAGGGACAACTATAATTAAACAACAATGAAAACAATAAAAATAATAAACTGAGGAATGGGGAAGCATCCTGTCTTCAAAACTGTGAGCATTTAGTAGGAACACAGGGTGCAGAAAGAGCATTCTAGAAATAGGAACAGCATGTACAAAGAAATACAGTGGTAAAAACCCTATGTTTGAGGACACAGAGGAATGCTAGATTGTAGAGAGGAAAAGAGTCTGGGGCCACCAGGACCAGCCTCGTGCTGCTGCTCTCTCTCTACTGTCAGTTCTTATGGGGTGAGAGATTGTGCACATTATTCTCTGGGTCTGCTCTGATCAAGGGCTGTATCCTCAGCAACTTAGTCTTGGGGTGACCCAGCTCCTGGGTGTACAGTCCAAGCTCTGGCCTTAGTGAGCATCTTAGGGATTATGCGTTGAGGCTGGCACCTCATGGTCCCAGGTCACCCTTAGAGTGGAAATGCTTAGGGCTGAGAGAATGGAGATGGTGATATTAATGGGCGTGCTGGAGAGGCTGGGAGTGAATGAATTTCAAATGAACCTAAAAACTTAAACCATTGGGGATCTACCTCGGTTAGCACTTTATGCTCATGACCCCGTCTGACCTTCATCATCACCCACATGGAATGCCAGGACACTGCGGGCCAGAAAGCTCGAGCGAGTTGGTTATAGTCACACAGGTAGCTGAACTGTCTCTAGAGTCTATCGGGCCTGATTTTATACAAAATTCTTAGCAGAGTTTGTAGGGAGTAGATGAAACTTCCTTCTTGTGAAAAGGACAATGCAAAGGCCTGAACCCTGATTTTTGGTCATGCCCTGGGTATGGATGTCTCCCTCTCAAAGTCCCTCCCTCCCTTACTCTTGCCTGGCTTCTCTCCCTGGATTCCCAGCCTGCAGGTTGCATCTCGCAGGTACAGCCATCAAAGCCCCCATGGATCCAGTCACAGAGGAGTTGAGTTTGGAGACCTCTCCTTGTCAGTTTCATAGCTGTGGCTCAGGTTCTGAGAGCCTGCTGGTTCCCCACTACTCCCCAGGTCCTGCCTGGCTCACCTTCCACCAGCAGCACCATCCCCACAGCCAGCACCTCCAGTTCCCCAAACCCTGTGGGCAGGGATCTGGACTCTGCCATCCTTGCCTTCCTTCCAGCTGGCCCAGCTCTCCTCTGGCTCCCCAAAGCCAGGCCCCTCCCTTTTAAAGGGCCATCTCACATGCTGGCACATGGAAGTGATTATGCCAGATTTTGGGCTCCTTCTTGCTGCCCCTCCTCCCAAATCACCCTCTTGGCCCAAACAGAAGGAACCTATTCACCCGCTGGACAGTGCAACCTTTGTGAAGGCAGAATGGAGGCAGTCTAATTCATTTCAGCCCCACTAGGCAAGATTAAGGTCCTAGAATCCAAATGATGTGTGGCTGAGAGCTGATTTAGAAGAGTTGCATAACCACGGGAGGGATGGGGAGCAAAAGGAGGGATTTGATGTTGCAGTTGTACCTGAGAACTGATTAGGAGCCAGTTCCGAACATGTTTGTAGGTGCTGACAAACTGAGTGCCTGCGTACATGTGTGCACATATATATGTGTCCACATGATTGCGTGCATGTCCTCACGAGCAAGGGGGAATGGATGGTGGCTGGGAAGTCAGCTGCTGTTGTAGAAAGCACCCCAGTTGCAACTGGATACTTGAGTTCTGGTTCTGAATCTGCCATTAACTAGCTATGTGCCCTAGGGTGGGACCACTGGAGTCTCTGCTTCCTCCTTTGCAATGTAAGCATCTTTTTGCATGGCCTGTGTATGTCTTGGTTAGAAGAATGTATCGTGGGTATAGCCTTTTGGGCTGCACTTCCTTACTCCCATAGAGCACTTCAGCTACACAAGCTCCAAAGTTTCCCAAGTCACTGGCTGGGAGCAGAGGGGCTGCTGCTTTCTTGTAAGTGGTCCACAACCCACTAAGAGCTTTGGCTTTTACAATTGAGGTCCTGGTACAAGTTACACACTGGCTCATGGTGAAATTTTCATCAGGAAACACTAACTAGAACAACTTAACTCATTTTCAAATAAAGACACAAAAGCCCAGAAGACTATCAGCAATACAGCTAATGTTTATTGAGCGCTCACTAAGAGCCATGCACTCTGCTAACTGACTTCATGGTGATTCCTGCAACTCCTTTCCATTTCACATGAGCAAACTGAGGCTCGAGGCTGTTAAGAATCAGCCTGAGGTCACACAGTAATTCACAAAAGCCCCATCTGCTAATCCCCGGGGGGCTCCTGGACAAACAGCTAATTTTATTTTGTGAACATTCATTTCCCATGCCTTTCTTCTTGTGATTCCTGCTTATGTCTAAGCCTAAGCACCCCTCGGCGCTGAGCTGACACTCACATATTCCTGGAAGCCTTCCTTGGTAACCCAGTTGCCACAGAGTCTTTTCTGCCATTTTCCAGTTTCTGTCTTGCATTACAGTTAATGCATATGTCAGGTTTTCTTTTCTTTTTCTTTTTTTTATCCCTGCAAGATTGCAAAAGACTTCAAAGCAGTATGGAAAATAGGACAGGACTGGGAATAAGGTGGAGGACAGCTAGGTAAGACAGACAGGATGGCAGCCCTAGAAGGAAGAGGGAAGTGCAGAGATGTGGGAATGGGCCAGGCTGGTCTTTGTTTGAGGAAGACAAGGTGGAGTTGGGAAGCACAGGAAAATCTTATTGTCTGGAATGGGAGAGAGGAAGGGAAGGGAACTAAGTTTCCTGGAAGGCAATGTCGAAACAGGCCTGGCACAGAGCCAGACTTTTCATGGGTGCGCCAAGCCCCAGGTACCTGCTTTGGTCACATTTCACTGCTGTAGACCTGCCTAGGCATGAGCAGGGGCATGAGGGAATGAAGAACCTTCTGGAAAAGCCTTGGGGTAAAATATGAAGAATGAATGAGTGAAAGGTGATGTCTATAATAGGATGAGGTTGGGGTAGGGGACAATCTGTAAAAATGGAAAGTACTTTAAAAAACTCTGTGAGAGCTGCTGTGAGACCCTCCTCAGAGCATGAGGACTTGAGGAGAGGGCACTCGCTGCCCTCACATGAAGACACTCATGCCTTTGGCGTTGGTGGCATGGCCAGGGGCTCAGCTCAGACGGCAGTGTGTGGAGACTGGCTGTCCATAGAGTGTTTGGGGAGGCAGCCGCTCACCCGGCAGGCTGGGAGGGTTCATGAGCCCACGGGACACACTTCTCAAGTCTATCCAAAATATCTGTATTTTCCGAATTCCTGCACGAGCAGGTACTTATCAGTGCCAACAAAATTGGGTCCTTACTGCTCGTGAGAGAACTTCTGTTTTCACAGGCTATTGAGGTCTGGGAAACTTGGGAAATTGCTTAATTTGCATAAACACCCTGAGTAAAGTAACATTACTTCCTTTTGACAGATGAGGACACAGAGGCCAAGAGGAATCATGTAACTTACCAAAGGTCTCACACCCCATAAATAGAGGAGCTGGAATTTAAATCCAGGCAGCGCAGCCCTGGAGTTTGGGCTTTTTCTAGTACTTCACTGACTTCATCTCATTGCTTTGTCACTGTGAAATAGTATCACAGAAAATAATTTCCAGTAACCCTTTTCAGAGGTCAGGGTCTGTCTTCATCTCCTCTAAACCCAGGTGCCCTGCTGCCCATAGCCTGGTTGGCCTGGGATGGCTATGCAGGTGAGCAGCCCAGACAGCTCGTCCAGCAGCTGCTTGCCCTGGGGTGGCTGCCCACCTGCCTGCCCCACCTTGCCAGGCCCTGGTCTCTGGGGGCCTGTGACTATTTTACAGAAGGGGATCTCCCCACCTCCCTCTCAGGACTAGGTTATTCCAGGGAGCAATAAGCTGCTGAGTGCTCTGGCTGGAGCTTCCTTCCCTAATCCCCAGCTTGTCTGTGTTTATCTGAGAGGGAGGGGAGCGAGGAGCCAGTGGGCTGTTGCTGGGCTTGCTGGGCAGGAAGGACAGAGCGGTCAAGGGACAGGCCCCTGCCTGGGCTACAGAGGAGCCAGGAGCCATGAGGGTGGCATTGGGCATGCTCTGGCTCCTGGCCCTCAGGGGATCCCCCCAGGCCTGGAGCTCTTGCCCCTCTCACTGCAGCTGCAGCCTCCACATCCTGGGTGATGGCAACAAGGCCAGGTATGGTACCACATGTGTGGGATGGGTAGCCCAGCCCCCACAGCTCTACCAGTGTGACTGAATTGGGAGGATTGGATGCAGGGCCCTCAGAGTGTGGACAGGTAAGACTTCCATTTCCCTGGCATTTGAGGCCCAGGGGTCCTATGGGGCTGGTCTGCACTGAATTATTGTCTAGCCAGCAAGACATGGCTCTGCTTGGGTCGTACCAGGTACCATTACACTTGGGAGTGGCAGTGGGGCACAGGTGTGCCAGCTCCAAGAGATCCTTTCTGAATCTTCCTCCAGGGTCCTGGTGGACAGGAACCTTCTTAAGGGCCCAGTCAGTCTCCTCCTTATTCCTTCTTCCTTCTTCTTTCCTTCCTTCCTTCCCTCCTTCCCTCCTTCCCTCCTTCCTTCCCGTCATCCTCTCTATATCTACTCAGCCTCTTTTTTTCCCAGGCCTCTTCCATTCTCTTGCCTTACCTCCCAGGGGTACCCACTCACATCCCAGGTATTTTTTACCACCCACCCAGAAAGGACCGCCTGCCTCTTCATGCTCTCCCCCTTTGGGTCTCCTCTGGCAAAGCCCTCAAGAGCTTCCAACTTGACCCCTTTCTAGAGGCTCTCCAAAAGGCCAGAACTGCCCATTCCTTTGCAGACAAAAGTCCCTTCCTTCTCAGCTTCTCTTTAACTTTCCTCATATCCCATTTGAGCTCTGAGATCACCTCCATCCTCTTCTCCTCCCCCTGCATGGATGTTCCCAGGATGCTGGAGTCTGTGGACCCTCTCTCTTCCACCACGGCTCATTCTCTTTCTCTTCAACAGTCTTTAAAACACATTTCATCTGATGCGTTCACCTTATCCATTAATGACCACTGCCTCATCCATCTGGCTCAAGATTTCAGCCCCTGGCTCAGGGCCTTTCCCGCCATCTTTCCTAACTTCTGGAATTCCATCCTCCTTTCCCCCCTTGTGTTTGGTGGATGTTGGGGAGACACTGATGGTTTCTGATCAGGGAAATAATATTATCAGTACGACTCTCAGTGATCCTGGCAATGGGTGCTGAGTTGAATGAGTATGGGGGCAGACAGACAAGAGAGAGGAACCCCAAGAAAGGATACCCAATATGGTCTGAAGAACAGAAAGAGCTCCATTTTTGGCCCAAATCTCTGATGCTCCAACTCATGTGGATCATCAGAGGTAAGGATCTTCTCCCAAAGAGAAGCCAGGGCTGAGCCCTGAGCAGGCCAGGAAAATGCCCGTGGCCAATGACAGAATGAACAGGGTGATGAAGAGCCCCCCCTGACACCCACAGAGAGCTGAGTCACGCAGCATGAGTGGCAGACATGGTGCTGGAACCCAGGGCTTCAGGTCCATTTCCAGAACTCTTCTCATCAATGACACTGTCATGGACAGGGACCAGGGGAGGACTGCTGGTAGCAGGTTAGCTTTGGGATGGAAAATGACATTCCAAAAGCAGTTTCCAGGGCCCCATATGTCAGACAGTGGCCGTCCCTCCTCTGAAGCTGGAGTTCTCATCATTAGTCTACCTGCCTGACGGTCCCAAAGCTGATGTTCACCAGCCCATGCATACAGAGTGTCCTATGAGCTGAATGAGTCCATGAAAAGCTGCAGGGGTCCTGCGGTCCCTAATGGCCACAGGCACAGATTGTGCAGTCAGACTAAGGCTCCTTCTGCCTCAGATGCCTTCCTTAGCCCCATCTGTAACTAGGGCTTTTCAGAAGGTCTAGCCCTTGTGACCTGCCCATGGTCTACACTCCTGTAATCATGAACAGAGCTTGCGTTCCTATGGGTAATGGCATTATCTGGTGGGAGGGGGGCAGTCTGGGTACCTGGACAGATGTGTCACCATGTTGTTTGTGCCCAGTGTGCCGTTGGCCCGTGTTGGGCTCTTTTATTGGTTTCTTTGATCCCTCCCTTAACTATTTTCTCTCTCTTTCAAGACTTGTTTTCCCATCAACAACTCTCTTCCTATCTATATCCAGACTTCCTTCCTTGCAACACCCAAACCTCTGCCATCATTGAAAATATCATTTCATCCAATGTCCTTCTTCCTTAGCTATATGGGGACAGGGTCTATGAGGCTGATACTCTTCGGGATCTTCACAGCATCCATCATTCAGTAGGGGTTCCATGTGTATTTGAAGAATACGAATGGGTGGAAAGTAACTGTGCCTTTTGTGGGCACTGTTGACAAAAAACAAAAACGAAAAAACAAGTCAAGCCCAGCCAACCTGGAGTAGAGTATGTAGAGTATGTGAGTTAAGCTGATGAGTGTGGGTGGAGTATGGGTGTTACCCAGGAAGGCATGAGTGAGCAACAAGTTATGACTCCACAAGGGAACAACCTTGGTCAACAAAGCGAAACATGACACCTCCTCCTCCATGTGAACAGAGAAACTCTCCAGATGAAACTGGGCTGCACAAAGGCTGGGTCTCTCCTGCCCAGCCTCTAAGTTTCCTCTTCTTGATCACCTTTCCCCTTTTACCTTATGTAAGTGTGTTGCTCTCAGCCCTAATAGAACACAGCCCTGAATTGTAGCTCCTTGAGGGCAGGATTGTTTCCTGTTATCTCTCTATCCTCTGCTTTGGTGCCAAACTTAATAGAACAAGAGAGATGTCACTCTTTGGGCAGAAGGTGCATTGGAAGGAGCTGGTGAGACTGAGCAGATCTACCCGCAGTGCGGGGATACGGAAATTTATGACAGTGGTCGATAGCACTGGGCTTCTATGCATGACAATTATGAAGAGCTGGTACACACGTGACCTCATTTAAACCTCCACACCTCCCTGTGATGAGGAGTCTATTATTATGGGGCAACTGAGGAAAATAATGGTTATGTCATATACTCAGGGACGCACAGCCAGCAAAGAGCACAGATGTGAATTCAAATGCGGGGGTGCAAGTCCCAGCTCTTAAAACCCTTAAGCATCTTATGTTCCCTTCAGAGCTGGGAGAGGGTTGAGGCACCCTGTGTATGGTTTCCCTTTCTGATGCCCTTGGTGTGTATGTGTGTGTGTGTGTGTGTGTGTATATATATATATGTATATATATATATATATATATATATAGAGAGAGAGAGAGAGAGAGAGAGAGAGAGCCAAAATGGTTACAAACACTGAGGTATAATTTAATGATCAAACACTTAACACATTTGCATGTGCCAATGCACACGGTGATCTCAGGATTCATGAACACTAGTCATTCTTAGTGTACTGCAGGTGGTGTGGGCTGTAATGCGACATAGCAATTTAAGCTTGAGGTCCTTTAGGCCACTGACAGAGACCATGTGGTCCTCCTGGGACCTTGTGAAAGGCTCTGAAACGAAGAACTCCCACCCAGTCCCCCTCCTCCCTCCGCCCCCTCTCCCAAAGAAAATAGGATGCTGCTTGTTCCTGGCCCATCTCCAGAGCTCAGTAGAACTTGAACCCCGAGGTTTATGTCTGTGTCCCATGCAGACCAGCAGGTTTCTTGAAAGGAGGTAGGGGAAGGTGGGAAACTCTGACCAGACTGGACCCTTGCTCAAATATCCCCCATTTCTGTGACCAGGACGGTGGTGTGCAATGACCCCGACATGACCCTGCCCCCAGCGTCTGTCCCACTGGACACCTCCAGACTGCGCCTGGAGCGGACGGCCATCCGCAGGGTGCCTGGGGAGGCCTTCAGGCCGCTGGGGCGCCTGGAGCAGCTGTGGCTGCCCTACAACGCGCTCAGCGAGCTCAGTGCCATGATGCTGCGGGGTCTGCGCCGCCTGCGCGAGCTGCGCCTGCCGGGGAACCGCCTGGCTGCCTTCCCGTGGGCGGCGCTCAGGGACGCCCCAGAGCTGCGGCTGCTGGACCTGCAGGCCAACCGTCTCTCAGAAGTGCCACCCGAGGCTGCGCGGTTTCTGGGCAACCTCACCTTCCTCGACCTCTCCAGCAACCAGCTGATGAGGCTCCCGCAGGAGCTGCTGGCCACGTGGTCTCACATGCAGACCGGGTCCTTCCTTCCGGGCCACCGCACCAGGCTGGTCCTAGGTAAGAGATGGCATCCTTCACTTGGAACCACGTTGGGGTCTTGTGCAGAATATCAAATGTCTCTGAGTTTAGATTCTTTACCTGGAAAACAGAAATCACATCTGTTCCCGGTTTGAGTGAACATTGAGTGAAAGACTCCTATTGGCACGGACTGAGCTCAAGCGCCCAGTCAGACTGCTGCAGTTCAAATTCCAGCTCTGCCTCTTGCTACCTGTGTGTCCTCGGCTTGGCTTCTCTGTGCCTTGGTTTCCTTTTGAAAAGAGTGATAAAACTATCTATCTCAGAAAAAGTTAGCCTTGTGGGTATAAAGACGGTGCTTAATACACAGTAGATCACGGGGCAGGCACAGTGGTGTGCCCCCAGATCCTTATCAAGGTTGTGCGGTCAGCAGCAGCGTTCAGCTCTTGCGCCCCTCAGGACAACCTCAGCTGCAGAGCAGCCTCGTTCCAGGCCACACACCCTTTCTGGGGGCAGTCCCCATCCAAGTAACTATCAGCCGGGAAGCTAAAGGCCCAGCCACTGGGGCAACTCTAGTGGGCTATTTCAGCTCCAGACTGCCCCTCCACCCAGCGATTCACCAGGTCTGCATCCCAGCTCCCTGTCTCTCTCCTGTTTTCTTCCTTTCCCCTTAATGCTAATCATATATATGTATATAGTAACTCTGTTCCAACAACCATGTCAGGCAACCACAGCAAGGAGTGTTGGCCCACTGTTACAAAAGGAAACCAAGGGACAATCAAGGGAAACCAAGGAAAATGAGGGACAAGGCGCCTTCTAGGTCATGCAGCCAGGAGACAGAACCCTGAGACTCAGTTTCCCAAAGCAGTGTTGAATGGGCGACACCATCTGGCTCTCTGCTTCTGTCCTGTTCCTGACAAACCTATGGCTTACCAGCTGAACCAGACCTTCTTTCCTGCCCAAGGCTCCTGCATGGCCTGGACGGTGACAGGTGGGGACTAACTCACTCTGGAAAATTAATTTTAATGACACAAGTCGTATATGAATATATGTAAACATTTAAAATATTTCAGAAAAGGCTAAAAGCCCTTTTGTCTTCTCTACCAATTCCAGTTCCTTCTCCTCTCCTAAAAGGTAGCCACTATTATGTTTATTTGCATGTTTCCTATCTTCTACAGTATATCTACATACGCATACATATACATATGCGCACATAGAAATTTCATCTGTGTGTTCTACATACAGTTTTATCATATTGTATATATCAACCAGCACTAATTTTCACCCAGTAGTATGTCTTGGAGACTTCTGTTAGTTACTACAAGTGAATCAACTTCATATTTTTCAACTAGTGCATAGTATTTCATAGTATAGCTATACTACACTTTGTTTAACCATTCCCCTTTAATGGGCCATTAGGTTGTTTTCATTATTTTAACACCTGTGATGCCACAGAGAACACTCTTGACACTGCAGCCTGGCGCAGGCCGACAGATGTTCCCCTAGGACAGGAACTGAGAGGTGGGACGACCAACTCATGGAGCGTGCACAGCGGGTATTTCAATATCAATCTGATAGTCTCTAAAGGGCCTCGGCCAGCACTTGTCCCCCACCATTCAAGTGTGAGACCACCCATGTAAATTCACTCTGTAAGTTTATTTGGGTGTCTATGAATGTGTGCGCACAATTCTTGGTGCTGGGGATGCTGACGTGACCAAATTGGATGAAAATCTATTTTCTCATGAAGCTAACAACAAAAATGGCTAAAACGTTTAACTTTTGCCAGTCTGACAGGTGAACATTTCACTGTCCTTTCACTTTGTCTTTTGCATTCATTTATTGGGGACTCTGTTGTAACAGGCAAAAGTCAGATAGCTCACCACCAGAGCCAGGCAGTGATGAATCCTGGGGTTCAGATGTATCATTGCATGCATTTAACCAGTGACACAGAGAAGTAGCCATCAGTGGGATGGGGTGGTGGGGTGGGAGAAAGAACTGACACCCTCCCTGCTCATGCTCACCTGAGAGTCGTGAATATACAGATCTGAACGCAGTCTTTCCCCCCTTTTCTTCCTTTATTTTTTATTGTATTTTTTCTGTTACCATTTAACCCCTTATACCCCTCTCCCCCTTGAAATCACCACACTGTTGTCCATTTCTATGAGTCCTTTTTCCTTTTGCTCCACCCTCCACCTCCTAACCCCACCCCCTACAAAGAGCTCTGAGCCTGCTCTCTATCTATCAGTTTGTCTCTATTTTGCTTGTTAGTTAAGTTTGTTCATTAGATTTCCAACCCTCACATTCCCCCTTCCAAATAATTCAAATATGTAAACGCATAAGATGCCATTGATTATTAGATATAGTATCAAATTTAGTAACAGTCTTTGGGGAATAAAAAATACATCACATTAAATGCATTTATTTTGCATTTCAGAAATGCAAACACGTAAAAAGGGTTTGTGCCTTAGAACTCAGGACACATGATACCCTTCTATCTGTTGAAGTTTTTTTGAATGGTGAGGGGGCATAGTGAACTGCTTTAAGCTCTGTAAAGATGTTCAATTTTAAAAAGTGCAGGGATATGACGTAGGATTTGATTTCTTGGTCTCCTTACTTCTCTCCTTTTGAGCCTGTGTCAAAGGAACCATGGGTCAGAACAACCACCCTTATTGCTAGGGTGATGCTGAAAGTTCCCCTTATACTGGGAGGAGAGGGATCAAGTGACAGAGGTCATTAGTGTTTCCAGAAATGGGTTTGGCATGTTGCAATTATTGCAGGAGCACTCACTGGCTAGTAGCCTGAAAGGGTGAGTCTAAGAATGGCAGTAGTAATTGCTAATTTTGTTGGTATGCTGTATGGCCTACCCACTTCTTAATATGATTTCTCTTTATTTATGCTTTTGGAGACCCTGAAAGGGAACTAGTGCAGTCATTCAAGATGAAGAACTAGGCTTAAGGTCACATAGCTCTTGAAGCAAGGAGCTGGGCTTGGAGGCCAGTTCTGAGGACTCTGAGCTCAGGAGCTGCCTTGTCCTCCCTGAGGGGGAATGGAACTGGGCCCGGGGATCTGAATAGCTAGGGCTCACCTCTTGCCTCTCATCTCTGCAGGGCTGCAGGACAATCCCTGGGTGTGTGACTGCCAACTCTATGACCTGGTCCATTTCCTGGAAGGCTGGGCCCCAAACCTGGCTTTCATAGAGGCCAGGCTGAGGTGTGCCAGCCCGCGCAGCCTGGCCGGAGTGGCCTTTAGCCAGCTGGAACTGAGGAAATGCCAGAGTCCGGAGCTCCGTCCAGGGGTGACCAGCATCAGGTCTCCTTTGGGCAGCACAGTATTGCTACGTTGTGGAGCCTCTGGGGTCCCTGGTCCTGAGATGAGCTGGAGGAGAGCCAACGGGTACCCACTCAATGGCACAGGTGCGTGAGCCACAGGTACTGCTGTGCTGAAATCCCAGATGAGGGCAGGCAGGTCAGTGTCCCAACTGTGCAGAGTCTGGTATGCCAAGGAGCAGGAGGTAGGCCAAGCAAGGCTGTTCACTCTCATTCTGTCTGAGTGGACATGGTCCACCCAGAGGTAGGTTATGGGGACAATGGCCTGTCATATCATATTCTGTTAGCCATTCTATCAGAGACTCAGGGCCCACCTTGGGAGGAACAAAATGCTGGCTTTTGTTAGAAGATACTTTTAGTGTGTTTAATATTTATAGTAAGTTTCCCAGTTGTGAATATTAAGCCAATATCACTAGGAGTAACTAACAATATGAGTTATCATTTATGGAGCTCTACATTTGTTAAATGTATCAGTGCATGATGTCATTGAACTTTAGAAAACCTGAATATCCTTCTTATTTTGCATGTAAGTAAAGTGAGGGTTTGAGAGGTTCAATACTTGTCCTACATCACCTAGTTGCTACGAGGAGGAGCAGCTCCACAGGGTGTGATTTTTTGCTGTGTAGACAGAGATGGTTCATCTCTGGCACCGTGTGGGGGCTGGGAGTGGGGTGGCAGGAGTCGGAGCTCACCTACGTGCAGAAAGAGGGTCGAAGGGGAACAATTTAGCATCTAACCAGAACAGCTTATGTTCTTTCCATCTATTTTCTGTCTCCTTCAACTAGGTTGGAAAGCGTTGCTCTAGAACTATGGACTTAAAATCAATTTACAAACAAAGTTGTATAAGTTGCCCCATATCTCAAACAGAAAGTTGAAGATGCTCTGATTGAATTGGCAATGGGGCTGGACAGGGGTAGGCAGAACACTGCCTTACCCCCAAAGCACCTGCCTGCCACCCCTGAGGGGTCAGCTCTGCAGAACTCCAGGGCTCTAAGGAACACAGTGTGAACATCTCATGTTTAGAAGGCAGATCACTGTTAGGCTCTGACTCAGTTTGCGTCTCCCCAAATTTGAGCCTAGGTGATCTCAGTCTCCTCAGTTAGTCTCACTAATGTTGAATGAATCCCAGTGTTTTCTTGGGATGACAAGCTCTTTAGTAGAGAGGGCATAGTCCAGGGACTGTGAACTTGGGCCTGGAAGGAAGCTTGAGGCAGATGGGTCCATTCATTCTCACATATGCCTCTTTCTCCTCAGTGCACCAGGAAGTCTCCAGTGATGGCACAAGCTGGATTCTGCTGGGTCTGCCGGCTGTATCCCACTTTGACTCTGGAGATTACATCTGCCAGGCCAAGAACTTCCTGGGAGCCTCTGAGACTCTTATCTCCCTGGTTGTCACTGAGCCCCAGACTTCCACAGAGCACAGTGGAAGCCCAGAGGCACTGTGGGCAAGGACAGGTGAGGGGGAAAGAGCTGCTGTGTCCAACAACAAACTGGTGGCCAGGCATGTCCCTTACATCCCTGAGCCTGCTGTCCTGGCCGCTGGCCCCTCTGTGCCCAGCATGAAGGAGGAGCTGGTGCTCCAGCACTTCCAGATGAATGCCCCTGCAGAACGCTTGAATGAGCAGGCAGGATCCCAGGAGGCCCGGATGGTGAGGTCTCTCAAAGTGTTAGGGGACACTTACCAGAGTGTGACCTTGGCATGGAAGGCCCCTCAGGCTGGGAACACAACTGTCTTCAGTGTCCTCTATGCAGTCTTTGGGCAGCGTGACATGCGGCGGGTGGTTGTGCAGCCTGGGAAGACCAGGGTCACCATCCATGGGCTGGTGCCGAAGACCAAGTATGTGGCATGTATCTGTGTGCGGGGCCTGGTGCCCCGGAAAGAGCAGTGCGTCATCTTCTCCACCAACGAGGTGGTGGATGCTGAGGCCACTCAGCAGCTCATCAACGTGGTTGTGATCAGTGTGGCTGCTGTCATCGCCCTGCCCCTCACGCTGCTCGTCTGCTGTGGTACTCTCCAGAGGCGCTGCCGCAAGTGCCGCACTGCAGGCTCCACTGAGCCCACAGGTGCCTATGTCAGCCTGGACAGGCTGGGCCGCAGCGAGGGTGGCTCAGAGGAGCTGTCCCGGCACAGCCTCAGCGAGGCCGACAGGCTCCTCTCGGGCCGCTCTAGCCTGGACTCTCAACTCTTGGGAACCAGGGGGTGCCGACGAATCAATGAGTACTTCTGCTGAGGGGCCTGCTCCCCCCATGCACGTAGATGCCCACATATCTGCTCCGACCCCCTTCTACTCCCACATGCTCACTCTGACACCTGAGTCATGTTCACCCAGTCTTACCCACTTGGGTGCTTGCTTATTCATCCATATATACACAACAGCTAACACTTATTAAAGCACTTACTATGTGCCAGGAAGTGTTCCAAGTGCTTTATATGCATTAACTCATTTAATTTTTATAACAATCTTTTGCAGTAGATACCACCTTTCTCTTAATTTTCCTGTAGAAGAAATAGGGGAATTAAGTAACTTGCCTGTATCAGTCAGTTTTTGCTACAAAACAAATGAAAGCAAAACCTCAGTGGCATACAGCAGTGAGCACTTATTCTCACACAATCCACAGGTTGTGAATTGACTGAGATGGCTTTGTTCCATGTGTATTATTTGGGACCCAGGATGGAGAGTCAGTGCTACCTGGGCAGATTCCTTCCACGGAGAGGTAAGATGATATCAGAGGAATGAGCAAAAACTTGTTATGCCTCTCAAATTCTTGGCTTAGAACTGGCACACTGGCGTTTCTGTCTATATTCTATCTACCAAAGCCAATACCATGGCCAAACCCAACTTTAAAAGGGCAGAGAAGGACAGTTCTCCGCTGGAGGTCAGGTTGGGGCAGGAACTATTTTGCTGAGCAGTGATCTAATCTACTCTATTGCCCACAACTGTGCAGCTAGGAAGTGGTAGCTCTGAAAGCTGGACCAGGCAATTGGTTCCATGGTTGAATCCTTAACACATGTCCTCATCTACTGCGTCTTGATTACATTTATGGTGATTCATAGGCACTCACATACACAGCCTATTTATGCAGTAGCCACATTTGTACAGTTTTACACACTCACACACATAGACACACACCATGCCCTCACTGTTATACTCACAGATTCTAACACTTTTTCCCTCTTGGTGTCATTCTGCCTAGAGATAATCATTTGATTTGCAATAAATTCTAGAGGTTTGGATGATGCCCAAGAGATTACTGCTCATTTACTCTAAGAATGTCAGTCTGGAGGGGTCTGAAAGACCCTCTGTGGCATGTGGTACAATATACACAATGCTATCTAGCATGCAGCTCACCCCTGTCCCTAAGCAGCAGTCTTTGTGATCCTTACTGAAACTTGCCTTGGCTCCTGAGGGTGTCTCAAAGTGTTCCCAGTCACTCAGTGAACCACTTAGAAGGAGGATTCTGCTTCTGTTTGCTTAAAGATGGGAAACACCTGAGATGTCTCTGTGTGCAGGAGCAGGCAGATATTCCTGCACAAGGGTAGATGTTGCATCTCATCTGCAGGATTGAGAATCCAGGGTAGTTGGTGCCAAAACCTTTGGGTAACAACAACTGAGAAGATTTTGGACAGCCAGTGATCCAAGGGAACTATTTGGCTGATACAGTGATTTCTAAAGTTACTATATTCCCTCTCACATTTACAAAAGACCTTATAACATATGACCTTACAATATATTTTTATGTTTCTCTCACTTGACCCTCACAACAATCCATTATAAAGACTGGGCTACTTGATTTTACAGACTAGATAACTGAAGTCCAGAGAGCAGAATAATTTATGGAGGGTTGTGATAGATTTTCATGGAGGATCCCAGTGTTAATAACTTTCTGGCCAGGTTGAGGGTCTATATGCACCTGATATCTGCAATACAATTCTCAGCAGGGTCACTACAGAAATGGATTTGTGTGTGTGTGTGTGCCACCTGAAACATGGGATCAGAACAATGGGAGCACTGATGCACATGAACACAGAATTTCCATACATCGATTTTTTTTGCCCATCACCTGCAATTTGAAATCAAGAACATATTTGTATGTTAGTATTTACCCAATATTTGTGTGTGTGTGTGTGTGTGTGTGTGTGAGAGAGAGAGAGAGAGAGAATTCAAACTTTCCAATGATTCATTAAGACCTACTTTGGCGAAGTAGGATAAAATACCCCTAAGACGGTCAGCCTCCTAATACCCATCTCTCACCATCCTTCCTTTGTGTGCTCTGTCTCTTTTAGATTGCTGTCATAGAGAATAGTCAGACTGGATTGTGCTTGTGAATATTCAAATTGCTAAAAAAAAAAAACAAATTCCTGTTGTAAAAAATAAAATGATGCCTTGTTTGTGTATTAGTCTTTTGGTATATAAGTCAGTCCTTGAAAACCTAATGTCTCCTACGAATCCTGGGAAAAACATTTCTGGTTGCCCAGTGCTGAAGACATGCCTGCACTATGGTGGTCCCATAGCATGCTGCCTTTGGAAGCCTTGTTTGGAAGGTGGTTGGAATTGCAGCATCTCCATCATATATTTTGACTGCTACATGGTTATACTTCTCTTTACCTAGGCAGAAGCTACTTCTGATGTTATACATCTGTAATTGCAGATGTAAGTTGCAGGGTACCAAAAGACAAATAATAGAAATTATATCCCAGGAAGTAGATGTGGGCTATTCAAATTAGATTGTTAATCAAGGTACTTAATGATCAGTGTTTTTAGAGAATTAGAGCTGGAAATTTTTGTTCTATCATATAAGCCAGAAGAGACAAAAATCAACTTAAAAGTACTTGAGCATATTGTATTTGATTGCAAGGGGATTTCTAGATAGAACAGGTTATGCTTATGCTGTTCTAACAATTCCCAAATTCAGTGGCTTGATATAGAAAAATTTATCTTTGCTCTCACAGAGTCTACTTGAGTCAGCGAGAAATGTGGATGAAGGGAGGGTTCTGCTTCACTTATTCACTCAGGGGCCCAGGCTCTTGAAAACGCCACCACCCAGACTGTCACCAATTGCTGCAACAAGTGAAAAGAGAAACTGGAGAATCATGTAGGGGCTTTTAAAACATAATTTCTGCTAACATTTTATTAGCTAGACTATTAGTCACATAGTCCACCTGTTTCGAGGGGGTCGGGAATATAGTCTTCTGTGTGTCCATCACAGGCATGCCTCAGCACACAGGTAGGTAACCAAGGGCGCATCTCAGACACGACTGGTGGAGGAGTGAGGGGAGAGAAGCGGTTGAGAAAGAGGAAGGGCAGTACTTCTTACTTTCTGATGAGTCGCCTCATTCTCTGTCTGAGTTGTGCCAAAGTTCCACCAAATGAATAGATAAGAAACTCTCTGATTAATATTCTGTTCAGAAAAGCCAGGGAGCTGCAGCCTAAAAGCCATTTATGTATAATTATTTTGTAAACACAGAGTAAGTTCTCTCTTATGACTCTGTCCTTCCACCCTAAAAGCCCAATTCCTAAAAGCAGCCTGCAGGAAGAGAGGTAGAGGTGTAACATACTGAGACTCCTTCCCTTTCGTGTTAAATCTCTTGAGTTTAGGGACATCACTTAACCACTAGTTATATGAGAAAAATAATATAAACCAAGTAACTTTAATTGTACTAGTCTCTAGCCTTAACCGACACCCTACCTACTCCCTATGCCCATATGCCTCATTGGGAAACCAGAGGACGAAGGCTTGGGAGAGGAGGTGGGGCAGTGCCGATGTGGCCTGAGGGATTCCAGAGGTGACAAGCTTCCAGCAAACCACTAGAAGGTCGGATTGAACCGGACTCATTTGAAGAGGTTAATACAGAGTGAACAGAGAATAAATTGTGTGTGTGGAGGTGGGATGAGAATTCTTTATGCTTTTATATTTTGGAGTGAGAACAAATTACTAGTGGTTTGTGATACCCGTGGATTAAAACACATTTTTTTCCCCCATGAAGCAAACCTAACAAAATCTTGGCCAACCTGGTGGGGGACTCTGGAGTGAAAATCACCCATCAGTGTTGTTCCCATCAGGTCAAGCTGTCCAAGCCCTTGTGCCCTCGCCTCCCCCAGTCACTGCATGTGGGCTGCATGGGGAAAGGAATGGCCCCATGCAAACAATCCTTGCAGGTGAGCACCAACTCATTCCTGAAGGGGGTCTAGGCAGCAAATCTCTGTGTCCACCACAAGCTGTGTGCTCATAGCACTCTCCTTGTTTGATGTTTACTTTGAGAGGAACTGTAGAGATGTAGCCAGATCATGAATGTCTGAAGACTCCAGCAAATATATCTGGAGAGGGAAAGCCTGAAATGTAATCAGCTTAGTTGTGACCCATTTCTCCCTCACTGGTTAGCTACTAAGAGGATTTTCTCTGAGGTCTTTTGCAGGGAATAATGCGTATCATGAGTCTTAGGGAACCCGTGAAATTTCAGTATTCACCAGGAAGTACCCCAATTAATAGGGAAGTAGACTTTGCTGTTCTTCAAGAGTTTGTTGATATGGGAGGTGAATTAAAATTTATTGAACACCTACTATATGTTAGGTATTTTATTTTACATAATCTCAAAATTACCTAGAGGCACTATTAAGTGTTCATTAATTTCCTCACTTTGCAGAGGAGAGACTAATGCTCAGAGAGGTTAAATGACTTTCCAAAGATGCCAAGACTAAGGAGCATAGGCTGGAGAGGAGACCTTGTGGACCAATTCCATAAGAGTTTTTCTCACCACTGCATTTCTTGCACCTAGTGTGGGGCTTAGAGCAGAGGACCAATAGATATTTTTTGACTGAATAATGGGTGGCAGAAGAAGTATCCAAAAATCACATATACGTAACTTCAAAATATGGGCCTTTTCTTTTTATCATGAAAGAAATGCAGCATTCAGGAAAAGTTGTGAGGTCCAAGATAAAATAAAAAACATGCTTCAGTTTAATCAGAAAACACAGTCTTGTGGTTTACCTTTTGCACCATAATGCTTCTCTGAGTCTAGATATTTCAGTGGCACATGCAGCTGCCTCAAAGCAATAGAGATATGACGCCGCCATACAAACCTCTACCACACAAGGTGTTGAGAAGAGAACCGTATAGAGGTGTGGTCTCAGAATTACTTGTCACTCTTCATCTGCATTCACTCTTAGAGTATGATTGGAAATTCTAGATTTCAGGATCCAGTTGTGATTAAAAAGATATTAAATGAATTTTGCCAAATTACCTGAACCATGGTGCTCAGAATAGCACTACCTGCTGGTGTCTCAGATCTTTTAGTGAGAAACTGAGGGAAGGAAGTATCGGGACAGAATTTGACATCTGCCTTAGAATTTGCTTTCTGAACTCAAGAACCACACAAAGGGTGAATTTTCTGATCTTAGTCAAGAGACCTAGCTCCCTCACTATGGGTTCTCACTAAGTTTGTGATCTGGGCCACAACAGACCTCAGAGTGTCCAGGGGCTTTTCCACTGCAGTGCTGGCCTACATCACCATGGATTACCAATAATGGGATTTGCCACTTAGAAGCCAGGGCTATCTTATTCAAAATTCTCAAGTTATTTTCTTACAGAGGAACATGGCTTCACTTTCCCAGTATTTCCTGCTAGTTCTGGCCTTTCTGGATCTACATGCAACTCAGCCTTCCTGTCTGCCAGGATGTACCTGCTCAGAGGAGAATTTTGGCAGGTGCGCTGTGCTAGCGAGATGCCACAGAGCTGTAGGGGATGGGCTTTCTTTGGGGAGTTTTTGGAGGGGGAATAAACCTAGAATTTGTAGGAAATTAGAAAAAACTCTATGAGGCTCATTTTAGTTGGTATTGAACTATGGTGAACTGTGAACTTTTACCAAGATAGGTCTAACTCTTTTATTCCAAGTGAATAATATTTTTTCTAACTCATAGTCTAATGCCAGGAAAAGCTCATACCACCTACCAGTTTCCTGATGTTCATCTTAAAGCTTTTCTGCTTCTTGTACAGGACTCTGCAGTGCATGTCTATCTCTTTGGGAAAGATCCCAGGGAAACTTCCTGAAGAGTTCAAGCAAGTGAGAATTGAACGTTCATCCTTGTTTGAACTGCCCCGAGGGTCTTTTGTCAACATGAGCACAGTGGAATACCTTTGGCTCAATTTTAACGATGTCACTGTGATCCACCGAGGAGCCCTGGAGCACTTGTCAGAACTGAAAGAGCTGAGACTGGAAGGGAACAAACTTCGTTCAGTACCGTGGACAGCGTTCCGTGACACCCCTCTCCTGAGAGTCTTGGATCTCAAGCACAACAGGATCGATGTGCTCCCTGAGCTGGCTCTTCAGTTCTTGGTCAATCTGACCTACCTTGATCTATCTTCCAATAGGCTTACAGTTGCATCCAAGAGTGTCTTCTTGAACTGGCCGGCCTACCAGAAACACCAGCAGCCTGACTGTGGGGCCAAGATTCCCTCTAGCATGGTGCTGGCGTTGCACAATAACCCTTGGCTATGTGACTGTCGCCTAAGGGGACTCTTCCAGTTTGTAAAATCCATCAGCCTCCCAGTCATCCTGGTGAATCCCTATCTGATGTGCCAAGGCCCTCTCTCCAAAGCAGGGCAATTTTTTCATGAAACTGAGCTCAGTGCTTGCGTCAAGCCCCGGATCTCAACCCCCAGTGCCAATGTCACCATCCAGGTGGGACAGAATGTAACCCTGAAATGCCTGGCACAGGCCAGCCCTTCACCAACCATTATATGGATGTATCCCTGGAGCATGTGGAGGGAATTTGATGGTAAGCCACATGCACCCTCTTACTGTGTCTGGGAGAATGGGGAGGTCTATAGCAGCCTTACCCTCAGTGGAGAGGTACCGAAACGGGTGCAGGTGAGACTGGGACAGGCCTGAACTGTGCACACCACAGCAAGGTAGTATTAAATTGTCAGCACTCTTTTAAATGATTGCATACAGATCTCTATAAGATATATATTTATAAACATATGTATAACATGTAATATATACTTATAAACATATATAAATGTATATATGCTTTATATATAAATATATATGTATATTTATGGATTTACATGCAACTTGGCCATTCTGCCTGCCAGCATGTACCAGTATGTATATTTATATATAAAGCACATAGATCTTATACAGACATATGTAAATATATATCTTGGAGTTGACTTAACATTGTATAAATATTAGAGAATTCTATGAACAAATATAATTTTGAGGACTTTATAAATGCAAAACACCATACTGTGTATTTTTAAATCATAGTAATTTCTGACTAGGATATATTCTAGAGATTATCCATTACATATTTCCTAAACTTGCCTGAACAGACTCACCTGGGGGGTTTGTTTGAAATAATATCTCCAAATTTCCCCTGCCCTGGAAATTTGGATTAAGTGAATCCGGGGAGGACCTGAGAATATATATTTTAACAAGTGTTTTTTCCTCCCCCACTCTTCACCCCACACCCTAGCTAATTCTTAACATCAGGCAAGGGTGAGAAGTCCTAGATATTGAATGAATTTTACACTTTTCACCACTTTGTTGACCAGACCTTACTGATTTGAAGTTGTAATACTAGGATCCAGGGAGAGTGGGCCTGTGGAGCCCACAACTGGAATTCAAATCTGCCTCTCATTTCCTGAATCTCTGTGCTTGCTCTGTTTTTATACCTCAGCTGGAATCACCTTAATGATACCCTGAGGGTTGGGGCACATCATAAAGCCAAGATTACCTCCCAAGTGGTATCTAGAAGTTGTCTAGAAGGCAATTAGAAATATCTGAGTAAAACTTGAGAAATACAGTCAGTCATCCAGACATTTGTATATGTGGTGAGAAACCTCTGAATGATTAAAAATACCAATTAACTGAAATTTTGACTTTTTCCTATGGTTTTGATTACATTTTATAGGCTTGAAGTTAAACACCAATGAAAGCAATATAGGCTTTATTATTGTAGCTTCTCTGAGAACAGCGACATGCATCCAGATGTTATCTTTTGTGATGCTCTGTATGTGGTCTCCTTGCACCATCTATTCTGTGACTAGTAATGACAGCTAACACAGAACACTTACTATCAATCCTATGGAGTAAGTACTATTATCATCTCATTTTATTGATGAGGAAATTCAGGCCAAGAGAATCCAAAGAACTTATCAAAAACTGTATGCCTAGTAAGGGATAGAACCCAGGCTCCAGGTTCTAAGTCACTCCACATCCTGGGGGTGTGAGGGCACTTCTTGAAGGTCACAATATTGCACAGTCACACAGTTGTGAGAGATATCCTGGGAACCGTGGTGTTAGCTCAGCAAAGCTAAGGTAGTTTGGTGGAAGCAGCTAATGTGGTTGAAGAACTTTATAGACAGGACAAGTTTTCAGATCAGTTGCTGCCTCTGAACAACACTCATTATAGGAAAGTCACTTAATCACTCCAACGCTCAACTTTCTATGTGTAAAAATTGGATACTTATCTTACAGGGTTGTTGAGAGGCAAACACCTGACACCAGGTACATGCTTAATAAATGGTAACCACCACCTTTTAAAAAAGGGCACTGCTGGACGCTACAGTTGTCTATCAGGGAAATGCACAGCTGTTTTGCTCTCTCTCTCCCCAGTGTTGACCTCATCCACCACAGGAGATGCTGTTCTGTCAGAGCTGGTCATACGTGAGGCCCACCTAGTAGACAGGGGCAATTACACCTGTGTGGCTTCCAACTCCATCGGCAGGAGCACCGTCGTCATCTCCCTCCACGTCCAGCCTCTCCTGGTTCTGCCTGCATCCCATTCTCTTTCCATCTCCTCCCAGGGTAATGTCTACATCAACCTGCGGGTCGTCAAGCAGACCATGCGCGGGGTCCTGCTGGAGTGGTTTACAATGGGCAATACCTATGAAGAGAAGTGGGTCACCCTCTATGTTGCCTCAGATGTATCCCTTAGAAAGGAGGTGGTTTACATCGGGCCCGGAATCAACACATACGTTATGGATGACCTCCTCCCGGGCACAAAATACAAGGCATGTGTCAGCCTGGGGGGCCAGCCACTGCACCAGGGCCAGTGTGTGGTCTTTGTGACGGGCCGGGACCACAGTGGGTTGGACGAACGGGAGCGCCTCCTGCACATCACAGTGGTCCTGTGTGCTGTACTGCTGACTGTGCCTGTGGGTGCCTATGTCTGGGCAGCCCAGGCCCCCTGCAGCTGTGGGAAGTGGGGTTTGCTCTGTTGTCCTCATAATAGGAAGGCCCCCAGGTGCCCCCAGGCAGCCTCACAGTACAGAGATAACACAGTGGTGTGTGAGGACAGCCTGGGACATTGGGACGCTGAGGAGGGTGAGGGAAAAGGAGGAAAGGGAGATAGTGGCTGAAAAGCCTGGGCTAGGTCTAGAGAAGTGTGGGCCTCCAGCCCCTAAACTAACCTTCTGTGGCTGCTCAGCTGGGTTTGATCTATTTATTCAACAAGTATTTATCAAGCACCTACTGTGTTCTTGGCACTGAACTTGACACAGTGAACAGTTCTTATTTTCATGGAGCTGATGACAGTGGAGCTTTATCCTGTCCATTAATCATTTTTATTATATATGATGTCTGAGAATTAATAAATATTTCCATTTCCACATATATAGCCCTATAACATTTATAGGTTTACATGTAACATTCACATATAATATTTCACAAGTGTTATCCTATTAAAGAAAAGTAGAATTTGACCCCTTTTTACAGGTGAAAAAATGAGGCCCAGAGAATTATATTACCCATCTAGCAGTTGGTACAGGCAGTGCTCGTTCTAATTCTATGGTTTCCTCTAAACGTCTGCTTTGCAGTATTCTTGCTTTCCTATTGTTTAGAAAGTGTTATTCTCCCTCTTAATGGCAACTCCCAATGACATCGTGTGAGTTTGATGTTTCAAAAAGCCTTCCTTTGAGTAGTAAGAGCCTCGTGGGTGATGCATATCTGATTGTGGGTGTTCGTGTCCCCATGGGCAATCTTTGGTGCTTCAGAGAGCCTGGTGCCATTAGCACCAAGCAACAGGGTATTGGCTGCAGCCCAGGGCTCAGGCTCCAGAAAATGTTGGAATGGAGGCTCATGAGGAATGGACGGGTCTCCATGAACTCCAGAGACAGCTCACCATCCCTTTGGAAAGCCAAGCTGGTGAAGACCAGAATTTAAACCCACATCTCTCTCCCCACAGCGTCTCCCATTGGCCACAAACAACAACAACAACAACAACAACAACAACAACAAAACACCCTGGTGGCTCTAAGAATAAGCTGGCCTCTTTGTAACATCCCCACAAGTGTTTCTCCCTCCTTCCCAACTTTCTTACCAATTCCTTCTCACCCTTCTAGGCCTATCTCAAGGATCATGAGCCCCATTAACCTTCCTTGATTCACATCTCCAGTAAAAATAAATAGAATCGAGCAGGATATGCAATGGTTTCGTTGGTTGCAAGCCCTCGGGGGCACAGACCCATCTTCTTGCTGAGGCTACTGGGCTCATCCAACACCTGGACTGTGTTGAAAAATCAGTGTTGACTGAAACTAATTTTCAAAAATTAAAGACTGCTCTCATATTCAAATTTTTCCCTCATTTCTTCAAGTTCATATTTATTTTCTTCTGAGCATTAGAAGAAAACCCTTTTAATGAAAATTTTGAGTCATATCAAAAGTGGAGAGAATCTTATTCCTTCCCATCAGTCAGCTGCAATAATTTTTAATGCTTTTGAATCTTATTTCATCTAGTCCTTGCCTTCAACTGTTTTTTTTAAACTGGAGTACTTAAAGGCAAATGCACAGCTCCACATTTGACTTGTGAATATTTTTGTTTTATCTATAACAAATTAAAAAGTTTTTTTTAAATAAATTAAATTTTTTTTTAGAGATTGGGAAAAGGAGGGCGAAAAAGAGGGAGAGTAACATCAATGTGTTGTTACCTCTCACATGTTCCCCCACCAGGGACCTGGCCTGCAACCCAAGCATGTGCCCTGACTGGGAATCAAATCAGCAACCTTTTGGTTTGCAGACTGGCACTCAATACACCAAGCTACACCAGCCAGGTCCCAAATTAAAAAGCTTTTTTTTTTTTTTTTAGATTTTATTTATTTATTTTTAGAGAGAGGGGAAGGGAAGGAGAAAGAGAGGGAGAGAAACAGCAATGTATGGTTGCCCCTCACATGGCCCTCACTGGGGACCTGGCCTGCAACCCAGGCATGTGCCCCGACTGGGAATCGAACCGGGACACTGTGGTTCCCAGCCCGCGCTCAATCCACTGAGCTACACCAGCCAGGCCAAATTAAAAAGCTTTAAAAAATGCTATTATCACACCTAAGAACATTATTTTAAAATTATATGTACATACAGTTATATATGTAGAAACAGCACATTCATACATTTATATATATAGCAGAATTTGTTCCTGTGAAGATTCCAATGATAAATTTTGTCGAAAAAGGTCAGAGTAAGGCATGAACTTGTACTTCTATTGGCTTCTGAGAGTCAGGAGCATTTGGTGAATTGGGACAATGTTCAGCTGCTTCTGTGAACATGAAAATTTAGGGAGAGGACATAGGTCTACAGAGGATTTCTGGGAATCTGACTCTTTAAGACCCTAGACTTCCCTTTAACAAATCCTAGAGCTAAGATGTACATCTCAGATTGATTAGGCAATGTGACAGTAGGAGTAAGAGCATAGACACTGGAATCCAGTTTCTTGGACTTAAATGTTGGTTTTGCTTCTTGCTTTGGAATATCAGGCAGGTTGCTCCATTGTTTGTGCTTTACTTTCCTCATCTGTAAAATGGGCATAATAATAGTACCGACCTCATAGGGTTGTCTGGATGATTATATCAGCTTTTACATGTAAAGCTCTTACAACAATGTTTGTCACATAATAAGCCCTCAGTAAACATCACCACAATAAATGTCATCACCATTTATACTGTCCGTGTGAGTTTATGTGTGTGTTTTTTTAAATGTGACTCAGCAAACAGACTTGGCCATTTGGAACGTCAGATCTTATTAGGATCACATATGTGTGTACATGTATAAATATATATGTAGTGACATAATATCTATGCTAATATCCTTCACATGTTCTATTTAATTAATGTCTAAAAGATGCTGTAGATTTAGATTCAGTTGTGCAATTTTAAGGCAGTGCTTTTGATTCAGGAGATATTTGTAAGCAGGCCTACTCACTTTTAGGATAAAGCCACTGTTAGTCTCAGGCCTCAGCTATTGGCAACCTGAGAGAGGAATTTTGTCCTTTTTCTCTTCTCTTTTTTCCGGTTCATGACACTCTGTATCCCTAACACCTAGCAGAGGACCTGGCACAGGTGACATACTCAGAAACTGTGCTATTAAAGGAATGATTGAGTAAATTATATTGGAAGTGGACGTTAACCAAGGAAATACATTTGCAGAAATTCATCTCATGCAAATATCCTCAGCATCATGAGCTTGTTGCTGCAAAATAAGATCACTTACTTTATTGATCACAAATTAAGCCATCACTACTTCATTCAGCAAACTAGTCCCTTCAAAGCACCGCCTCCCTAAGAGTTATTTCTGTTAATCTCCTAAGGGGTCCTTCATGTGTCCTCTCCACATGCCAGCCTGGCAGCTTTAGTACTCATATGGCATCTTCACTCCTCTCCTTGTCCATCTTTCCATGTCCAGGGCCGTGAAGACTATCAAGAAAACCTCACTGCCTGCCAACAGATGCCAACATCCATGATAGGTGGGCTGACCCTCCTAGATCTACCTCCTTGTTCCTGCAGGTACAAAGGCAAGGTTCCAAGGCCCAGCAGTGGATGAAAACATCCTGGAGAGAAGGATGTGTGGAGGGGTCCTCTCCTCCAGGATGTGGTACTCTAGCACATGGACTGTCAGCTACCCTCAAATGCCCTTTTGTACAACTAAGAATAGCAATTGTCTCCTGAGCTTGTATCAGCACATGCAAAGCTGGTGCCAGGTGCTTTACATAGATTAGCTCTTGTCATGTCATGCTCTTCGCAATGATCCTTTGTACCATTTATTGCTGAGAAAACTGAGACCCAAAGCACACTTAAGTGGCAGAACCAGGATTCAGACCCAGGGCTGTCAGACTGTAAAGCACTATATTATTTCATATAACTAGAAGGCCTGAGCTCAGCTACAGGGAGAGACACACACTATTTTGAAGATTTGTTTTAGTCATATCTGTTGATTGTTTGTGTGTCTAAAGCTGTATTCTTACAGCCCAGGATAGATGGGCCTACACAGTCTATCACTCTTGCCTCCCATCTCCTTACCTTGAGGTCTAACATTGTCCCAGCTTGTACTCTAGGCCCTTCCCAGTGTAACTGAGCAAGCAGCTCCCTGCCCCATTCCTTACGGCAGTGAAATCAGCCCAGCCTCACTCACACAGACTGGGGGTCTCTTCCAATGCCAAACAGGTGTGCTGGTGCCTCATGTTTAGTGGTGCGTCCTCCTCTCGGTGTGGCTCATGCTGGCAACTAGGCACTGTCCCACACGTTTCAGTGTAAGAGTTGCCCATGTGCCTAGTTTCCAAGATTGGCTCTGCCTCGGTTCAAGTTCCTGGGCTTGTCCCCTCCCAGGGCCCAGATGCTGGCCTGAGCTCCCAGCCTAGAGGCCTTCAAGACCATTGTCACAGAGCCAACACTGTTTCTCAGGTTTTCATGCCGATATCAGGTCTCCTAATTCCTGCCCTTGCTGGGCTGCATTGGGGTTAATTAGTCCTAGCTCCAGACTCCATTCCTCCCCAAGCAGCCCTGCCAAGAAGAAAACCCAGTCCAGGCCCACAACATGCCATGCATAGGCAGACAAGCCCTGCAAATGTGCTGCTGTTAGAGAGTCTGCATAGCAATTTGGACAAAAATTTGCAGCCAGGCACAGAATTAGATCTGGGGGTCAAAGGATGGATCTACCCACCAAAGGAGCCAGGAGGCCTGATGAGCTTGGATATGTGTCCAGAAGACTAGTCTCTAGGAGTCAGCCAGCACAAACGGCAGCAGAAAGCAAGAGGTCAGCTTGGCTGTTGGTTAACAGATTTTATTTATCATTTTAAAGAGAGGCTGACTGCATGCAAATTGGAAGGATACTGTATTTCCTGTGGGGGCAAACCTGATCCAGCACAGCCCTCTCCTGAACCATGACTGCAAAGGACCTGTTTGTTCAGTCTGGGCTCCTGACTTCTTACAGCCCACCTCAATACTGCCTGGGTCAGGCCTGGGTTATACTGTACAAAACGGGAGTGACCCTAAGGAGCAGAGAGGGGGAAAATGGAGTGGGGAAGAGAGAGGTCAGGGGCTATGCTCTAGAAGTAAGCCTTGTTAGCTACACTCTTCTCCTCGAACTTTTGCCTGAGCTCAGAAACCAGAGCTGACTGGATAGGGCTTTCCAAGGCTTTGGGTTTGGGTGACTGTTGAGGCTGTAAAGGGGTGAGTGAGCCAGAGACTGTAGGCACAGTCCAGGGGACTGCACCCATACTGGGCACAATTCCAGGTGGAGGAGGGGGAGCTGGGGCTCTGGGGAGTGGGGGACTTCCTAGGCCGTTGTTGTTGCAGTTTTCATTGGGAGGATCCTCTCTGAGCACAAATTTAGCAGCAGCCTTGGTTCTGTTGAACTTGAACCACTCGATATGGACAGCGTGGGGCGTAGGGCTAGACCGCTTGCGGAGCACACGCCTCACTGGCAGGACCTTGTTGGACCTCTTGTTGCGCCAGAAGGTGGCAGTGGAGATGAGGACAGTTGTAGCCACTATAATGGCCATGATGCCAGCCAGCACACCCACAGCCTTCATGGGATTGTCTTTCGTTTGCATCAGGAAGGTGTCCACAGGGCTTCGGGACAGCATCTGGAAGAGAGAGCCAGCCCTGCATTCAACTGTCCTGCCTGGTACTTGGAGGACAGAGCAGGGCTCATGAGCTCCATTAAGCCTGATAGTTTTTAAACTTTCTGGCATCAGGTATTCCTCGAGAATCTGATGAGCACTATGGGCTTCATCCCAGAAAAGTGCACACAGAGGAAAAAACACAATGCATGCAACCTACCAGAAAAAATGCATACAGAGAAAGCATGATGCAAACACCGTCTTTTGGATTCAGACCTCCTCATTAGCTGGACTCTGTTCTCCAGAGAGTAGGATATCATTTACCTTTGATTATGGGGTGCACATCTTCTCAAATCTAATAGGAACCCCTAAAATAATGACTTTCTTCCTGACACTGGGCTGAGAACTATGTATGAGGGGGGACCCCAAAAACAGAATGTATTTATTAAAATGTGTGTATTTATTCTTACATGTTTAAACTTCAGTCACCTTCAGAGTACTCTCCATTTGATGCAATATACCTATCAAGACATTGTTTCCACTGCTCAAAACAATGTTTGAACTCATCGATTTTGTTGCCTTTCAGTGCTTCTGCCGTTTATTGTTTCACTTCTTCCACATTGGCAAAACATTTCCCTTTGGGGACTTTTTTCATCCAGAGAAACAACGAAAAATAGTCACTCAGGGTGAGATTGGGTGAATAGGGAGGGTGGGGCATGAGGGTCATGCCACTGTTGGTCAAAAACTGCTGAACACTCAGTGCAGTGTGGGCCGGTGCACTCATACATCACCCGTCATGAAATGGGCAAAGACGTTGAAAGAGTCTCCAAAAAAAATTCGCTGAAGCTGAGCAAGCCTCTCACAACAACGCCAGCTGGTACACGGATACAGATGGGTTCCTAGAACACTCACTCAGCAGGGGAAGCCTGTACTACAAGGGGCCCACCCTATAAAAGATAATTCTGCTTTGGGGGGGTCTCCCCTCATATAATGATTTCACTTCTGCCCTGCAATACCATGACAAGAAGGTATCGTTATTCTCATTTTACAGAAAAGGAAGAACAGCTTGGCAAAGTCCAAAGTCACACGATTAATGAGTATTGGAACTAGGATTTCAACCTGATTCCAAAGCCTGTTTGTTGCACAGGAGCCTGTGCTAGCCTGTGCGTGTGATGGCTCAGGAGCCTGTGTTAGCACCCAGCATGTTTTGGAGGAAGGCTGGAGATGGTCTCTCCCTCCCAGTCCCGTTGCAGTGAGGCTTGAGACAACCCTCTTCCCCGCCCAGGCTTCATACCCACCTCAGTGTCTATAATGTCAATCTTGAGTAAGGCTGTGGTGCTGAAGGATGGGGAGCCACGGTCTTTGGCCTGCACCTCCAGGGACCATGTATAGTCTCCCTTGTGTGTGACATTATTCAGGGCATCCAGGGAGCGGATGGAGTTCTTGAGCCGGATCTCCCCCGTGTGTGCATCAATGTCAAACACGTTGGCTGGCTCTGCATGGGTGATGGAATAGTCCACCAGGTTATTGGGCTCCTCTGCATCCTGGTCTGTGGCCTGTGCACAGGGAGGGACAGACATGGCTGGGCTCCTAGAACAGTACTTGTGTACCCTGGCTAAACCAACATGTCATATGGGGTTTTCTGGGTTGATGGGGAAGGGTCCTGATCCTACTGAGCAGACAGGAGCCGGGAGAGAAATTCAGTGTGTGCACTACTATGAGCCAGTGTCCATGCCAGGCCCTCCATATGTCTTATGCCATTCTATTCTCAGAACAATCCAGGCACTGGCTTTTTTTGGTTGTTGAAAAACAAAAGCTTGGATACTAAGTGACTTGTCTAAGGATACACAGGTAGAGGGAGGGGAACTGAAAGTCAAGTCTGTTGGGTTTCAGAGTCCCTGCTCTTCCACATGGGAAGACACTGTAGAACAGCGGGAAAGGCACTGCTTAGAAAGTGGGCAGACCTGCTATGTGAACGAAGGTAAAGCAACACTTAACTTATCTGAGACTCAATCTTTTGTTTCGTTAAGTGGCCATGATACTTTCTTTTCAGAGGTTATTTCTGGGTTGAGGTGAGGATGGGGACATATAAAGTATCTTAAAAACCCTTGCCCAGAGTGAGAATCCAATATGTTTTATTTTAAAATAAATTCTTATGCCACAGTGTCTCTTGCAGCTGCTAGAACAAGGCTTTTAGGGGAGTTTAGCTGTTTTTGAAGCACACCTCAATTTTCACTGGGGCCCCCAGCACCATCGTCTTCTCCTGCATGCTGTTTCCAAACTGGGGATAGTGGTCATTGACATCCAGCAGAGTGACAAACACCTCAGCCAGGCTGTACCTGCCCTCCATGTCCTCCGCCTTCACATAGAAGTTGTACCTGGCAGTGGCCTCGGCATCCAGGCTGGCCCAGGGCTGGGTGCAGATGATCCCAGTGGATGGGTGAACCAGGAAACTGCCAGTCACAGAGAGTGGAGGCAGGGTGTGCACAAGCACATGCACATGTGTGCACACACAGACACATGCCTATAGTAATGAGCTGCCTCCAAGAAGTGGCAATAATGCATTATGCAGCTTCTCTCAAGTATCCCACATTGCCCACTCCCATCACTGCAGTCTGACAGATGGAAGCAGGTCCACCCAACTACCCATCCCTCCATTAACATTGAACTTAACGACCTGAATCACAGACCTTCCGTCTCCTCCTGCGGTCTGCCCCTCCCTAGCCCAGCACTGCTTGCCTGGCTCCTAAGGTCATGGACCATAGCACCAGGCCATCATGATGACTCCTTCTCTCTCAGATCTCAGCACCTTACTGAGTGTGTCCCCAGTACCTCTGCCTCAGGCTCTCCACTGCTTCCCTCCACTCCTGTCCCACGCTAACCTTCGTGATCCAAGTCTTGTCCTTTGCAGACTCCTCTTGACTCTGGCACAGACCCCATGCACCCACAGCCTCCTTGCCCAAGGCCCTGTCTGGGCTTGGATCTACTTACAGGTCTGCCCCGGACCCATAGATGGAGTATCTAACTTCACCCCAGGGACCTGTGTCTGGATCCACAGCCTGGAAGAGAGAAAGCCCCCAGTGCCACCTGCCCCTTTGTTCAGGCACATTGGCAGCTCATGTGTCAGAGGGTTATTTTCAATGGCAAAACAAGGGATTTTGGGGTTTGCCCAACTGTGGTAGAAACTGATCTGGAGGCTTGCCCCAGAGCCATAGTTTTCTGCCCAGGAAGTCTCAAGTAATAGAAGTACAAAAAGGTATAAATCTGTACCCTTTGTAAATGAGAAAGGAAAAGGTGAGTCCTATGCCTTGACCTTGAAGTTAACACTTATGTTTCCCTTATAGTCCTTTGAAGTGCTGTCCCCATTAGAGAGAAAAAATGGAGCCTCCTTAAGGGCAGGTAGCATGTCCAAACACAAGCTAATGAGAATGGGCAAACTGGAACCCAGGTTTGTCTGACTTTATAAGGTCCCCTTTAGTGGTTCCCAAGCCGACCCTCAGTCCCTGGGCCAGTCCCCAACCCACTGTGACAGCCACCACGTTGGAGCCCCCTGGGGCATTCTCTGGGATCCTGGCAATATAGTAGTGAGAGGAGAACTTGGGGACATTGTCGTTGGTGTCCAGGAGCTGGATCACTACATCCGCGCTGGAGCTGAACTTCTCTGGGGTGTTCACTTCAATGGCCAGGAGCTGAGGAAGGAAGGAAGGAAAACAAGGACTTGTCTGGGTGGCAATCACTTGGGCCTGTCTCAGCCCTGGCCCAAGCCCCACCTCAGTTCCCTGGACCCTGGCTTAGTTCTTACTCTCAGCTGCCATCCCTACCACCACTTGCAGGGGCCACCTACAAAGCACTCCATCATTTCCCCCACCAACTTGCAATGCCAGCTTTCTCATAGTTTCCACCTGTATTTAGGCCAATTTCTTTTGTTCCACTGATTTGTTTATTCCTTTTCAGTTCCAATTTTAAAATTTATTGTGCTTTATGATATAATTTAATATATTTAGAGCAAGTTCCTGCCTCATTCTTTTTTCCTGAATTTTTACAACTATTATTATAGGTCTATTTCTCCAGTAAAAACCAGTGTAATTGTGTCAAGTCCCCTGACCACTCTCTGAAGGAAACTTTAGGTAAGACTTAACTGCATTTTTAACAGATTTTCCTTCTTTGTATTCCTTTGTTAAATTTTTGCATTTTTTTTTTGTCATTTAGGTCTTATCTATTTCTTGATATAGTTATTCCTAGGAATTTTTTCTGAGTTGTTATTGTAAAAAATATTTTATTCTATTATTCTCAATGCTATTTTTTGTATGTAGGAAAACTATAAAGTTCTGTGTATTAACTTTGTAACCAATCATGTTCACAACTTTGCCATGTTTCTTACAGTTTTTCAATTTCTCTTAGGTTTTCTAAGCAAACAATCACTTCACCTAAAAATAATGGTAAATTCATCTTTTACTCTCTAATGTTCATACTTCTTACGTCTTTCCTTTATCCAGGGATAATGTTATCCCAGGAAGAGTGTTAAATAATACTGGTCACAGTAGGCATCCAGATTTCGTTTCTGACTTCACAGAATGCTTTCAGAATTTCACTTGTAAGAATGATGCTGGCTATGTCTGCACGATACATAATCATAAATAATTATAAAAATGTGGGAGAAGGTGTATAAGGGCACTAAAATGGTAATGGAAAAATATAATAAAGATTAAATAAAAATTTAAATAATAGTATTTTTACCTTTTATTTATATATTATTTATGTTTATGTATAATAGGCATTATTTATGCTTATAATTTTAAATAAGTACAAATGCAAAGGAGTGCTTTTTTTATGTTCTACTAAAGTTTTTGTCGACATAGATGATAGATGTCAACTGTATATGAGAAAAACATTTATCTTGAGAAGTCGTTTTTTTTTCTTCACCTATTAACATGGAACATTATATTGGTAGTTTCCCTCGAGCCCTCCTTGAAGTCCTGGGGATAGCTGCGGTTTAGAAGCTGGAGCTCTTAGAGGCGGTGGGGGCAGCAGGAGAGGGCTCTTGTATCACTCTTCTTCCTCCCCTCTCACTGCCCAAATCGGCAGCAGGGGCAGAGGGATGAGAGAAAGAGAGAAGGACTAGGAGGGGCAAGGGGTAAAAGGGAACCCCTCCCCCATTCAGCCAGTGCAAAGCATCACATACCTTGAAGGTTAACACTTTGAACTTTTCAAAGTCAATGGCAGCTGAATTCTCCACAATGATTGTGACTTGGGCCTCGTTCAGGACTGTCTGTGGGACCACTCGGAAGATGCCCCCGGGTCCCACCAGGCACAGGTTGAATTTAGCATTGGCTCCCTGTGCAACAGTTTGGAGAGAGGAAACAAGGAAAAGGAGTGAGAATACAAACTCATATATAGTAGTGTTGAGCAAGGAGCCTTCGTACGCCCTTAACCTTGGAAGGTAACTATTTAGTTGTTTTTGTAGGTAAGGCAGTCAACAATCAGAAAGACTTAATAGACTATGAGGACTATTCAAGAGAATGGACACAGAGGCCTAGCCCTGTGTGGGCATAGGAGGCAAGAGGACACACGCAGATACGCCTTCCTGGCGGCTCAGATGCAGAGGTGCTTTTGTTTGCCTGGTTTTTACTTTTTAATTAATTGTAAATGTCTTTAAGCCATTCAGTCTTTGATTATCTACTCTCCCATATCTCTCTCTTGGTTACACCCTCCTGTTTCATTCATTCTGTGACCTGCCATGTCCCTATGACGTAAGCAGTGAAGGCTGATGCAGCCTCAGCTGTGGGGCCTTGTCCCCATGCAATTTTCAGGAAGGCGGGAGGAGAGCAGAGCCACATACCTGGTCTGAGTCGTTAACAGTAATCTTGAGGCCCCGAAGGATCTCCCCCTGGGGCGGGTGCTCATACATGGACAGCTCGAATCTGTTCTGGGGTCCACTCTCTCCATAGAATGTAGGTGGGTGGTTGTTGAGGTCCACAATCCTGATGGTGACAGGGACCGTGGCCTGGGCAGCTGGGCTCCCTGCAGAGCTGACCTCAGTCACCTGGTATGGGGATAGATGACTATGGTTGTGTGACAGGGTGACTCCAAGATGGCCCCAATGATCCCCACCGCTTGGTATTCAGTTTTGAGTCATCCCTCTCTTTGAGTGTGGCCTAGCACCTTCCTTCTAACAGGTAGAATATGGCAAAGGGAGATACCACTTAGTGATTAGATTACAAGAGATTATAACTACCGTCTCCTAGCATACTCTCTTGCTGGCTTTGATGAAGCAAACAGCTATGTTTCAAGGAACTGACGGTGACCTCTAGCCAACAGCCAGCAAGGAACTGAGACCAAGTCAATGAGACCCTCAAGCAACAAAATCCTGCCGACCAAGTGAGCATACTTCCTCAGTGGGTCCCTCAGTGAGAATGCAGTCCAGGCTGACGGGTGGATGGCAGCCACATGAGAGACTTTGAAATTGAGGATTCAGCTACGCTGAGCCTGGACTCCTGACCCACAGAGACTGCAAGATACAAATGTGTGCTTTCTAAAGCCACTAAGTTTGGGATAATATATTACAACATCTCTAGGAAACTAATACAGCACTATTACCAACCCCAATTACCAGATGAGGCATGGAGGGGTGAGGCAGTCACCCGGTGCCACAGCTACTGAATTAAGGCAATTCATTTTTCCACGAATAGAGAAGCGTAGCCCTGGGTTTTCACGCGTGTCAGAGCGAAGTCTCCCGCGTGTATAATAACCCAAATCGGCATGCGCGGACCTATGTTCGTGGGAGCAGAATTTCCTGAAGAGGAATCTGGTTAAGGTATCTATTAGATTTACAGCCTTGCTGAATCCTGCCCCCTCCCTGGATCAAAGGGCTTATGCTAATGCATGTCCAGGCTCTTCCTGACCAAATGTTTGCGATTCAACTTAAGTCTGTTTGCATATCTATTCTTTTGATGTATTTTCCTGAGTCTGCTGCCTAGTTTAGATCCACATTCTGTGCATAGTTAATGAAGACCATTCTGATGCGAATGTGCTCTGAAACAACTAATAAAAGCCCCGGCTAAGCTATGCTTGGGGCCCTCTCCCATACAATAAGGGAAGGGTCGTGTGGCCCCGGATTTCCTTTTTCCTGCGTGTCTCTGTGTGAGATTCATTCATGTGTTTGGTCACGGTCACCACAGATTTTGTGGGACAGAATCCGTCAACAGTGAGTTGCAACTGTGTCTTATTCCTTAGTTAGTGTTCTCTCTACCTCACCGCACTATTCCCTCTTTGCTGCCAAAGAGGTTCAAATCCTAGCTCTGCCATGCTCTATCTTTGTGTCCCTTGGCCAGAGGAAGGTGGCAGGGAGGGAAGGTGTGGAGATTCACAATGGATAAATAATACAGACTGCAAAGCCAGGATCAAGGGTCCTCAGCACCTCATGGACCATGTGGCAAGCATCATATGAGCCCCTTCCAGGATCTCCTTCCTCTTGTTCTGCTCTGGTCTTATGTATCTTAAAATTTCCCTCCCTGGTCCCTGTTCTGTCACACCCTAGATTCCTCCTAACTCTCCTTTCTCAGAAGCGTGCACCTCTGTGTTTGTGCCCGGGCTGCATGTGGTACTGCCATTCTCTCACTCGGCTGATGGGACTGCTCTCGGCAGGTTCCCCTCGACCTCTCTGTGTCTCCTGTGCTGGATCCTCCCAGTCCTCCCTCTAGGCCTCAGATGCTCCTCCAGCTGTGATCTTGGCCCATGGCCCCTCTCTCCTCACAGCCATCCTCTGGCTGACCTCATTCCCACCTAGCCTTTTACAGCTGCATGTACGTTTGCACTCTCTCCTTTAAATTCTAAACCTGTCTTCCCAGGTGGAACGCTTCAACTTTACTGTCCCGGAGGCAGCAAAATTCATCATGCCTGTCCTAGTCCATTTGCCTCCTCTATGTTCCTGATGGCATGGTACCACCACGTTCCTTCATTCCTCTCTTCAACCCCACCCCTCACAGCCAATCAATTGCCATTTTCTGTGTAGTCTCCCTCCTTCATATTTTGCAATTTGTCCATTTCTGCCATTTCACCTCCTTCATCCCCCTGGGCCCTCTTCATCTGTCACCTTGGCTGATGGCTCTGCCTCTATGTTTCTCATCCATTTCCCTCCAAACCCAAGTCAGGACCAGTGTATTTAGATGCCAGGCTGGTCTCACTGCCTTTGGTACCTCCCAGGGCCAGAGGGCAGGGAAGACAAAGCTAGAGGAAAGTTACCTGTACATGTAGCTCATACACCTCTCTTTGGAGCTGGGCAGGGTTCTGTATGACCAAGATGGCTCCAGAAGTCTCATTAATTTCAAAGGCCCCATCACTCCCTGTCAGAGGAGAGATATGCCCTGTAATTCTGACCAGCGGCACAGGGGGTCATAGGGGAGTCATGCCAGGTATGGTAACCATACATGCTCCTCATGCATTACCTCATTGAAGCCTTCTCTATAGAATGTCATTCTATCATCTGTGTCTTGCTAGTGAGGAAACTGGGTTTCAGAGGGGCTAAGTAACTCTGTTCAAGGTTACACAGTAAGTGCAGAGCTGGGACTTGAACTCTTGTCTGGTTCCCAGGTTCCATAGTACTTTGCCTCTCTTATGTGTAGTGTGTGTGTGTGTGTGTGTGTGTGTGTGTGTGTGTGTGTGTGTGAATGTGTGTGATGGGAAGAGAAACAGAGGGAGGGAGATTAAAAAGGGGGAGAGAGAGAAGGAGAGACGAGAAGGGGGGAGGGCAAAAAAGAAGAGAGTAAAAGAGACTGGAGGAGGAGAAGAGGGAGACAAACAGTCAAGAAGAGAGGAGAAGAAAGAGGTCATGGGTACTTGGTAATTTGTGAAGGTTTGAAGTGTTGGTGGGGAGGGAAGGCAGTTGAGGGTCCGTCCGTGTACCTTGGAAAAGGAGCCTGTGTGTGGTGGCAGTTGTCTTTGTCCGTGCATGAGCCCCTGCATCCTAGGGACAGGCTGGAAGAGGGACTAGCGTCTGAGTGAGAACATGTAGACATATGGATGATGGGAGTGGGCAGTAGGTGTTAGGGCCCTACTGAGGGGCCTAGCCCTGTAGGGACCAGCTAGTGAGGGCTGCAGAGCCTACCCCAGGGCTGGCTCCGCCTGCTCAGTTGCTGCCCAGCTGTGTGAAAAGCATAGACTTGGATCCAGCAGACTTAGGTTCAAACCCAGTGGGAACTTGGGATGCGTGCTTATCTTCTCTGAGCCTGTTTTCTCATCCATATTTAGGGCTAGTACTGGGGAAATGCTGTATCATCACTGCATTTAATTAACTAATTTAAGTGTATGTTCTAGGCCAAAAAATTTAAAAGAATTAGAAAAAAACAGACATTTAAAGAGTATAAGAAATGTTGCCATTTCTGTCAATGAGCATACGCCCAGAGCAGAGGAAACATAAATCTGCCCACCCAGTGCATCTCTCCTTGTGACTGGACCTAATGACAAGTGGGGAACAGAGGACATGTCCATGGAGACTTGCTGCTTACTGGAGGGACCCAGCCTCTCCTCTCTATACATTCTGTGTTTCTGGCCTGATAGATGATGGACTGGGACTCAAAGAGGCTGGGGAACCTTACTCTAGTTGCCCAGAGAGTCAGAGCTGCTGCCCAGCGATGGCCTGTCTCCAAAGCTAACCCAGACTCACCATTCAGGAGACTATAGAGAATGCGGTTGGGTTTGCCCCGATCTCCATCCATGGCGACCACTGTCAGTACCTCCGAGCCCTTGGGAGAACAGGAGCAGCTTCTTAGGCTCATGTTTGACGCTAGGGCTCTTCCCTCCCCAGACACTGCCATATCACAAAGGGGAGGTGCTGCTCCCACCCAAGAGAAGTGGCAGGCCTTTGTGGCCCCACCCCTTCTCTTTAGGAACTTGCAGAACTCACTGGCCTCCCAGGGCTGGAGGGTCAGCCTGACCTCCACTGCTTCCTCATCCACATGGGTAAGCATGTAGATTGCCCAGGGACTCTCAGGCCACACACCTCTAACTTTGCCTCCTTCCCCACACAGTGTGCTCAGCCCTCAGCTCTACTGTCCCTGCCTCCAGCTTTACCTCCTCTGCTTCAACCTTTTTTTTTTTGTCTTCAGAGTTGTGCAGAGGGAGAGACGAGAGACTGGTAGGAGAGGGACGAGCACAGGGGGGTCCAAGGCAAAACATAGGAAGTGGGATTTTACCCTGCGGCCCTGGAGTGCTGTTTGAAGGGTTTGGACAGAGGTGCCACAACTAGAAGATCCTGCTTGACTTCGGCTTGCCGCTCTCGTCTAAGCTCTCTCTTCAGGTCCTTCCCCTTGGCCTGTTCATACTCCTGGGTCTTCTGGGCTGACTGATCACTGCCTCCTCTCCCCTCAGCAACTCTCTCCAGCCTTAGCTCCTCAGCAGGACAGCAGGCTCCCCTGCCCAGTCCCACAGGCCTCCCAGGGAAGCCGGCATTTCTCTCTCTCTCTCTCTCTCTCTCTCTCTGCTATCTATACCACTTGGCTGCCTGCTTCTGGAGAGGTGGTATTTAGCTTGGGCCCAGCATGTGGATGGTCCTCAGCAAATGCATTTCATTGTTTTAGAGTCAAGAATAATCAGAAACTGGGGAAGTGAACATTGAGAATGCAATTCAATTCCAGAGAGAATTCTTGAGCCCTGCGAAATCTGGCTCCAGCCATGGCTCTTTCCACAGGGAACTCATGGTCTGGCTGGGGGATCCTATGAGTGCATACCAAGGAGGGGCGGAGGGGCAGAGGGGTGGAGGGGCATGCTCATGGAGGGGTGTACATAGCCTGGGAGCAGAAAGATGGAAGCTCCCATCTCAACCAAAGATATTGGGGGAAGTGGTGCCAGGGCTGAACTGAGAAGGGCAAGGGGTATCAGGCCCATGGGCACATTTCAGGCAGAGGGATGAGGGCAGAGTGGTGAAACGCGCTGGGATGGGTACAAGATGGTGAGAGCTCATGGGTGGAGGGGCAGCTGACCCTTGGGTGCCAGGCTGAAGAGCGGGTCCTTACAGGAGTGGCAAGAAGACAAGTGCAGTGGCCCAAACAATGGGGGCAGAGAGTGCACTGAGGGGAAACAGCTGAGGTCGACCTTCGAGCTGGGTCTCTGCATGATATCCAGTGAGGGCTGTGGTAGTTCAGCAGCAAATTGTAGAAGCAAATTGTAGGTCTGAGAGGCCCCAGGCCGCAGGCTTGGGGCTGCGGAGGCACAGAGGCACCTAGTCTCCTATACAGGTGTAGAAAAGGCCCCATCCAAACCAAGGCTCTCAACTATCTTCCAGCCTCTCTTCTCAACCCTTCTGAAGGGGTGACCTTTGCAGTTGGTCTGGGTTGAGTTTGAATGAGGGAGAAATGGTTGGTACCATCTCAGCACCTAGTATGTGCTCTGTACATGAGCACTTACTTCCTTCCCCGTATGCTTCCAGAGGAAAAATACGCTGTTGACCTGAGTCTGAGTGAGCCAGGAGCCAGCCCCTGTGTGGGGAGGGTGGCCCAGGGCTGAGCTCAGCTGTGTCCAGCAGGGGGATCCCGAGGCAGCTCGAAGGACAGGACAGGAAGCATCAGGAGGGAACACTGGGCTGAGGGGCAAGTCACCCACCGGAACGGTGTCCTCGTACACATAGCCATAGTAGGGTGTGCCCACAAAGACAGGGGCCATGTCCTGCACGTCTTCCACGTTGACTGTGACTGTGGCGGTGGCTGAGAACACCACATCAGCCCCTCGCAGCCTCCCTCCGCCGTCCTGGGAACAATCACGGAGTAAAGAGAGATTGGGCTCTGGGGTTGCACAGACTTCGGGGGAATCTGGCTCCTGCCACTTATATGAAGCAGCTGCCCTCTCTGAGTTCTGTTTGCATCTCTGTCACCTGAGATACTTGTCTCCTTGTAGGAGTGTTGGGAACATGAAATGAGTTGATGTGTGAAGGTCTTCAGTCAATGTCTTGTATGTAGTAGATACTCAGAAATGTTCTTTTGGAAACAAGGTTAGTTCACTGTCCAGGGGAATTATGTTGGACAAGTGGCAGAAGAGGGCGTCCAAGCCAATTCCCTTCCCAGCCAGGAAACAAACCTCAACACCTGCTGAGGAGCTGCCAGAGTGTGTGTGACTCGGCTGTGCTCAGTGCGTAGAACTGAGCAGTCGCTGCGCCCAGCCCTCATGGAGTAACTGCGGGTGGGGACAGCTCAGGTCTCCTGGCACAGGCTGGACCAAATGGCCTGTGGCCAGCATGTGACCAGCAAGGGTATTCCTGGAAAATTAAACACTGGGCCTACTGACTGGGATTTTTTTCCCTTATGGGGAGGAGCAGCCACTTTGGCTTAGCACTTGCAGAATTGCAGGTCCCACACCACACTCTTTAGAAATGTGAGGAACTTAGTTAAGACTTGGGGGAGGGCTGATGAGGAAACTGAGGCTCAGAGAGGGTAACTGGTCACACAAAGAGAAAGAGGTGGGTGAACAAGCTTGGGAGGTGTGCAGAGGCTACATTGTGGGACATGTGATGGGACATGAGTCTCCAGGCCATGGCCCCCTGGTCCTATAGAGGGGACCTGGCCTGTCAGTCCCCAGGAGAGAACATGACTTTAGGAGCCCACAGTCACCAGTCAGCCTGGGAAATATGCTCATGTCTGGGCAGGGTTCACTCAACAGAGATTGCAGCTGCATCCCATACCCTCCTCCCCACCCCATTCCAATCATCTGCTGTCCAAACTGCCCCCACTCCATTGTAGAACCCAGTTCTGTTCCCATCCCATGGGGGCTTCCTCTGACAACAGCTGAGGAAAGACTGGATGCTCCCCATTCCTCCCTGTTACCTTGGCAACCACAATGATGAAATGGGCCTGGGCCTTCTCGTAGTCCAGGGTGGTCCCAGCCCGGAGTCGCAGCACACCACTGTGATGGTCCATGGCAAATTTGGTGGACTGCATATTCTGTAAGAGTGAGGGGCAAGCTTGGGCTTGGAGAGGGACCTTGGCGGGCCCCACAATGCCTGTTCTGCTTAGTGAAAGGGGATCTTCACTGTCCTTGGTCACAGGTCTGGCCTTGTCACTGAATTTCAAATTTCAGGGCACTCAGCCTTTCTGGCCTCCAATGTCCCCCTTGTTAGGGCTCTGGGTTTCCCCTCCCACTCCCTCAGTCAAAACCAAGAAGGTCCCTTCCACAGGGCCTTAGCTCTCCTCTCTGCTTATCTAGAAAACAGTTGGGTCTGGCTTCGGGCTAAACTCTGGCCTGCAGGTTCCGGCAGGTAGAGTTGTCAGCATAATGCTTTACTCTAGAGGAGGTGGGATCTTCACCTGCCCCCTCCCCCAAGAAGTGACTGTGGGCCAGTCTGAGGCAGCATCTGAGGTGGGGGTGGGGGTGGGGAGGGAACCGGAGATGATCCATTATCTACAAAAGGGTCACTGTGTGTCAGAAGCTGTTATTGGAGCTTTATATGGGTTTAACCCTCACAGCAATCCAGTGAGGATGTGCTTTTTATTTTTCCTATTTTACGTGAGAGGGAACTGAGCTGGGAGAGTCAGATTATGTTTGAAGGCCCCACGAGTGGAGGTGGTTAGACTTCTCCAGTACCTGCAGAGCACAGGAGATTTCTCTACAAGTTGTGTTTTTAACTACCAAGCTGTACTGCCTTGAAAATTGTGAGAACAAGTAAGTAAATGTGAAGAGAAGAAAAATGCTCTAGAAACAGCACCATGTGGAGGAGGATAGCTGGTTCCTGGGGAACCAGGGAGAGGCAGGATGTGCGAGGAGAGGTCTTGCCTTTGACTGGGTGGGATGTACGGACAGGGATGGGGTAAGGGAGTCACAGCTCCACTCCCAAGAGCTGCCCTTTCTGCCCTTTTGCTTATAGACAATTCTCGGTACAACAGCTTTAATCCGCCCTATGTGGGTGCAAAGTGCCCAGGCCTTCTCATGGAGAAGGGCTTGGGGGTAGAGACCTGACGGTCCTGGAGATCCAGGGAGACAGAGGCAGACCGACCCAGAGGGAGGCAGGGTGGGCCAGTCAGGAGAAGACAGCTTCTGCCCAGGCCTGTCTCATGTCCTCACCTGTCTGTCCTACCCCTGAGTTTATTAAGAGCTCCTCGGGATCTGCTGTGACATCTCTGACAATATCTGGGAACAGGACAGGCACTGACCTAAGGGCCTTGGTGATGGAGGTGAGGTCCGCTAGGTGTCCCTTCTAGCCCATGCCTCTGGTTTTATCTTGTGTGTACTGCCTTACCTGTAGGAAGTAGGTGACACTCCCTCCAGACCCTGTGTCCTTGTCCACGGCATGAACCTTAAAGATACTGCTCCCAGCAGGTGTATCCTGAGAGGTCACAGCCACAGGGGTCAGTCCTGTGGCACTGGGACAGAATGCTCAGGGAACTGGGGTTATGGAGGGTCATGGAAAAGGGGTCAGGGGAATGAAGGGCTAAGAAAAGGCGAAAAGGTGGTGATTGACCCAGAGAGCACCCAACAGGGGAAAAGGCAGTGACATAGGAGACACATCAGAGTGGGTGCAGGAAAGAAGGAAGAGAAAGGGAGGAACAAACAGACATCCTCCCCTGAGAGAGAAACTAAGACTCAGAGTGCATAAACTATTTAAATATGAGCTGAGAAAAAGGTTCATTAACATGAACATGTTCAGCATCACCAGGAATCAATACATACAACTTTGACCCAGAATGAAATATCTTTCTCTTACAGAATTAACAAACATTAAAATATCTGAAAAATCCCCAATGTTGGTGGCAGTGGCTGGGGGTCGGGGTGGGGGCCAGGGTGACCAACCCTCCCCCACATCCTGGAAGAAAGAACACATCGGTGATCTTCTGGAGAAGCAATAACACTTCACAGCCATCATGCTTTCGACCTAGTTAGTAATTTCAAATCTTGGACTGTATCTTACGGAAATAATTCTAATTAGAAAAAAGGAACTTTTATGTTCAGAATTTAATTTCTCTTATGACAGCAAAAATTTAAACTGTCTTAAATATCCAAACATAAGAGAACAGTTTCATAAATGATGGAATGTTCACTTAACAAAAGCTACTAAAATAATTATGCAAACTTTAAAGTTAATTGAGGAAATGCTTATAAATTGAATGAAAAAATGTATACAGAAAGCATATTTAGTGTAGTCCCAACTATGTAAGACAAACAGAAAATAAGTTTAACCATCACGAAAATGAGTAGAAAGAAATACATCAAAATTTAACAGTGCTTTTTCAACCTGGAGGGGTTTTGAGTGATCTTGAAACTCTTTTCTTTTCTACTTTTCCATATATTTCATATTTCCACAATAAATGCATATTATGATTTGGAGAAATGGCAAATGAGCATTCCTTAGGAAGAAAAAGGAACATGTGAGGAGATAGCAATGGAGGTAGGGAGGACGCAAGAGAGAACTTCTGGAGGGCAGTGAGCAATGCGGAGGGGCTCTGCACTCCAGTGCCTGGTCCCTTGGGCCAGGCCACAGGGCAGCCCCAGAAGGCTGGCCCTAGGTCTAGCGTGGGGATGCTTGGGCCCTGTCTAGTAGTGGCCTCTCGCTTACCTCGGGAACCTGAACAATGTAAGGCTCCTGGATAAACCTCGGCACCTCGTCATTGGCATCAGTCACCAGGATCGTGACTTTCTCTGCTACCTGAGAAGAGGCAAAGGGGACGGGATTTGGGGCAGTGAGACCTGAATGATGCAGGGACAGAGGCCCCTAATGCTCAAGGTATATGTCTCTACTCATCCTCCTTCTCCTCCCTCCCTCCTTCCTCCCTTCTCTTATTTATTTACATAACAAATATTTTTAAGCAACTACTTGGTGCCAAGTGCTGTGTTCCATCCCAGAGATAGAAGACACAGTCTTATAGTGTGTAATTTATGGGATAAGATAGGAGGGCAAAGATCAGCATATAAAAGAAGGGTAGTGATATCACTCAGGGCAGTGATAACAGTGGCATGCCAGGCACGGTGGGCTGGGCCCGGCCTTCGCAGGACTCTGGGAGCAGCATGCCACCATGGCCTGCATCCCCTGGGGCTGAGGGTGCGTGGTGCTGGATGCTGCATCCCCGGGCCCCAGAAGAGGCACCACACCAGCCAGTGGTGGTGCACAGCAGGGAGGCTTCACAAAGGAGCGAGAACTAAGCTCTGCAGCAGTTTGTCAGGTGAGAGGGAAAGAGGCGAAGGAGCAACATATGCAAAGGCAAAGACGAGTGAAACACAGTGAGTTCTGAGAACATAAGTAGATCTATGGCTAGGTGGTTGGTGAGGTCAACGTGGGAGAAAAGGTGGGGGAGGCCAAAGGTGCGCAACGGGGAGGCCCCGAATGCTGACTGAAGCTTGGGTTCCACACCGAGGGTAGTGGAGGCCAGTTGTTAGTGCTTTCTGAGCTGCGTTGTGGCCAGGTCTGTGTTCCACAGAGATGGCTCTTGGCCAGTTCAGAGGTAGAATGGGGTTGGGGGCCTCAAGCATGGAGCCCCTGCAATGATCAGGGAAGCACTAATGAGCGCTGGGGAGAGGTGGTGGCTGTGGGGAAAGAGATAAGGGAGAAGCTGGGGTCTGGGTGCCCAGGTGTTCTGTTTGGGTGACTGGGAGGGAGGGTCCAAGAACCAAGTGGGAGAAGGCAGATGGGAAAGCAGATCTAAGGAGATGCTGCGGAGCATGGATGTGCTCCATCCGAAATGCAGCTGATGAGTCTTGCTCTCTCAATTCTTATTCTCTCCCTCCCCCACTGACCTCACTCGCTGGAGCTCTCGCATGCACATTTGGGGCATGTCTTGGTGGGCCTTAGCTAGAGTTTGCCAGTGAGTGAGTCCTCTGCACCCTCTACCCCAGGTGGGAGGAGGGAAATGTGCTCAGGCCTAGGGAGATGTGTGTTGCCAGGGAGCTGGCTCAGGTGTGCACTCACCAGATTCAGCCCGTCAGAAATGCTGATGATAGCTTCAATCTCATCCTCCCTCTGTGAAGAACAGTGACTGAGTGAGTGTCCAGGAGCAGCATACCCTAGAGAACTCCCCTCCCACCAAGGCTGAGAGGAGCTCTTCCCGCCACAGCCCCCTAACCCCCAGCCCTGAGAGGAGGCCTGGAGTAGGGCAGGTGGCCCAAAGCTGCCTTTAGCCATGCTTTCTTTCAGGGCTCTGCACATCAGGGATTCTCATGAGCCCAAAGGGATTGTAGAGGGGCCAATAGAAATGCTTCCGGCTAGAATGAAGAGGGATCTAGTGTGCTGGAGGTCCCAGGAAGAAGTTTTTATTCCTTTTTTTCTCCTTTTCCTCCCCCCCCCTTATCTATCCTATGCCTCTCCATATTCCATAGTTTTGCAAAGGTCCAGGTTTGTGGGGTATAAATTACTCCCCATGACACAATGGGGAAGGGTGTTGAGGTCCCCAGGCCCCAGGAAGGGACCACACAGTCACACTTTCACTGCAGCCTCTGAGACCTGCCCTTTCTCTCCCCTGGCCCATGGCTGGTGGAGGCTGCCATCAGACCGGAGCCGGCGGTAGCCGCACAGCTGCAGTCCAGTTCAGTGGACAACTAGGCCCACCAGGCTGGTGTGGGAGCTCAAAGGGACAGAAACATAGCCTGTGCCTTGGAACCTGCGGGTTGAAGGGTGCAAAGGGGTAGAGCTCAGACCCATCCTCTAAAGCATACTTTCCACCCCTGCTCTGCTCTCTGAGTTTTCTGTGGCTTACGGGACCTCTCCAAAGAGGATATTCAGGGGACCTTCCAGCCCAGAGAGGTTTGTCTGTGTGCCAGCAGGCCGCACTCCTCACACCTCCCCATACCTCTCTGTCCAGCTCTTCAACCAGGGTGATGTTTCCAAAATTGGGGTCAATGGAAAAGACACTTCTAGCACTGGGGTCAAAGCTGATGTGGTAGGAGACAGGGTCTCCCTCTGGGTCTGTCCCATTCAAGGTGTACACATGAGAGCCTGGAAGGAAACACAGACGGGAGACCTAGAATTGGGGACCCAACTTTCCCTAAAAGGAGCAGTTGCTCTGAACCAAGGGTTCAGCTGTTCATTCAGTGACTGCAGCTCAGTGCCGAAGGCACAGCCCTGAACTGAGCACTTGCTGCTGCCCTCACCCTTGCTGGCTGCCTCCCACTCTTTGTTTTTATTCCACAGCTGTTAGTCAGATGTTTGTATTGGCCACTTTACAGCTTGTCTTCTATGATACAGATTGCAGAGGAGCTTCTGGTCTGCTGTGCCTAACTCTAGGCCTTAGCCTGGTAATGGCTCCCGCCCCAGGAGCCAAGAGCAGGAGCTCCCTGGGGAGAGGAGCGGGAGAAAGGGATGTGCCGTGAAGGCCAGAGGAGTGTCCCTCAGGGCAGTACTGTCCCTCATGCGCAGATTAGCTCCCAATGGATTTCTGAGCAGGTGGCCTCTTTTACATCACTGTCCCTTCGCTCAGGCTTTCCAACCCAGATAGGGTGAGGGAGAAGAAGTGCAAATCTCTATCCTCTTTCTCCTTCCTGTCTCTCCGTGTATCACCGGGAACTGGGTGTTCTTGGGCCATTTTAAAGCCTAAAGACCTGAGGTTCTCGGCGTCAGTACATTTGCTCAAGGTTACAACAGTGTGTACTGGGCAGCTAAGCCCCGCAGTGACCATCATGCTGCAGAGTTCTGCCTGCCACCTAGAGCCCCCAGCCCAGCTTAGGTCTCCGTGCAACAGCCCTACCCAGAAACACCCCTACCCAGCAACAGCCCTAGGGAATTCAGAGCACAATCAGGAGGTAGGCAGTCTGGCTTCCTGCTGTCTCCATAGGCTGGGAGGACTGATTCCTGGTTGGGTGCCATGTCCAAGGAAAGGAGGGCTGCCCCTCCGGGAGACCTATGGGGGCTGGTCCCAGGGTTCCTCACCAACAGGAGTGTCCTCCGGGAGGCTGAACAGGGCCATGTTTCCATTAGTGCTGCCGACCCCATTGTCGAAGAAGTGGGGGGCGAAGTTGGCTTGGGCTAGGAAGAAGATAAAACAGATGGGACACCCCTGACAGAGAAGGGACAACTTCGCACCAGCGTGGCGGTGCGTTTGGCCCCAGTCCAGGGCAGGCTGACACTCCCCTCTCCAACCCTAGCACACCCACGGACTCTGCTGGGGAGCCTGGGCGAGGGTCCTTTCGCCACATTCTCCTGTGGGGCCAGGCTTATCAGGGACACAGACAATCTGGGGCGCTTAGAATCCAGGCAGAGGTCAAACAAAACCCATCAATGGGCAAGTGGGGACTCCGAACCAGAAAGGGACAGTGCCCTGGCCAAGGTCACATCAGTCGCGGGTGCTCCCTCCCCTGCCCCATGAAGCAGCAGAGCAGCCGCCTAACCACCACCCCTGCTTTTGAAAAAGAGGACGGTAGCGGGGGTCCTGTCCCCAAATTCTGGGCCTCCAGCATACTGGCCTCCGGCGAAGTGTCCCGGGATCCTTTACCAGCAAAGCCAGGCAACGGGAAGAATCGTCCTCCGTCCCGCCCGGCGTCCCCGTCCCTCAAACCAAGGACCTCTCTAGAAGCGAACGGTCCAGCACTTTGCCTCTGTGTCCGCCGGCGCCCTTCCCTCGCCCCACCAAGGCGCGCGAGCCCCAGCGATCACTCACCCAGGCAGAGGCGCAGCAGCCCCAGGGCCAGGGCAGCCCGCGGGCCAAGCCTCATGTCTCCCCGGGCGGATAGTGTCGCTCGAAGCGGACGAGGCCTGGCGCAGAGCACCGAGCATGCCCCGGGCCCGCGAGGATCACGGAGGTGATGATCGGGGTGGCGGCGGCAGTGGCAGCTGAGGGAGTGGGCGCGGGGCGGGACCGCCGGGGGTGCGAGGGCTCTAAGCGGATGACACGGCTTGGGTCTGCGCCAGTGGAGCGCGCCCGCAGCCGCCTTAGGAGACCAATTAGTGCGCGGAGAGCCGAGGGGCCCGGCTCCAGCCGCGGGCGGGGCTTGGGGAAGAGCGCACGCCTCTCTCCTGCCACGCCCCCTGTGCTCCGTCGTGTCGGAGGTCCAGGGGCTCCCAGGTACCAGACAGAAGCAATGTGGATGCCGGTCAGTGTCTTCCGCAAGGGTGCCCTGAGCAGGGCACTCTGAAATTGGGACTTGCAGAGTCCCCAAATCCCTGTGGGGCTGGGCTCCGCGGGAATTTCTTTTTTAGGAACCTCCTCTGTGACTTTCAGGGAGTTCGCGCTGTCTCAGAGCCTGAGCATTGCAGACTGTAACCCAGCCTCAAGCTGGAGGGATCCCTCCCTAGAGGAGAAAAGGGAGTGGCTGGGCCTGCGGGAAAGCATTGCACGCGGAACAATTATGTGCCAGAGACAGTGTCCCTGAAGGCTGTCGGGTGAGATCGAGAGGTAAAAAGGAGCGCTGTGGTTTGGAGAACAGCACGCGGTGGGCGGTTATCAGGGTTGCCTCGCTAGCGTCTCAGCCCACGCCCACCCTTCTTCCCAGGCCAGGCCCGCTCTCCCAGAGGGTCCCATCACCAGTCCTGTCACTGCGGGGGGGGGGGGGCACATGTATGGTGGGCGGCAGGCAGTGCCTTCAAGTCTCCACAAAGGTGGGAGGCAGAAGTTTCCAAGTGGCAAGGAGGCCCCCCTCCTCACCACCCCCTCACCCAGTCAAGTCTTGTATTAACAAGAATTAGGGATTCAGGACAAGGAAAAATGTCAGTAGTCCCAGAGTGTCTGGCAATTTTCATACTCAGTTAACCAAAATTCATCTTGTTGAACCCCCCAGGCTTGACCCTTTGGCTGGAAAGATGCACTTCATTTATTTTTATTATTTTAATTTAATCTTTACTGTATTTTTTTTCGAAAGATGCACTTTAAATTACAGTAAACATGCATGCCCAACACATGCATGCACACACCTGCACCAAGAGAGTTTGGTTAAGGAGCTCTCTAGGCTCCTTCCGGCGGTGAGGATATGATGAGTAGTGGGTACCTGCTATACAGGTTCAGCTTCCTAATGATCCCGACTTGGGGTGGGTGGGAGTATGAGCAGGTTACTAGCACCCTGCTCTGCCCTAGCTGTCAGGTTGAGACCATTTGGCAGGCTGACCTCTGCCCTAGTACCTGGCATCCTGAGCTGTTTTGTCCAGTTGCTGAGTTCCAACAAAATGACTGCTTATGATAGGGAAGCCCTTTCCAGAGAGGGATGTGGTAGGACCAGGGGATCCCAGTGGGCCCGGATGAACCCTCTCTGGACATGACTGTGAGGCCCCACCTATCCCAGCCTGGGTGAGGTCCTGAGGACTGTCATCTGCAGGTCTGGGCCAGGGTGTACACCTGGCTATAAGCTGGAAGTCCTTTCCCTCAGCAGTGGGCTGAGACCGGAAAGCCCTGGACACCATCTACTCTGTAATGTGGCCTCCCCTTGCCTTTGCTGCATCCAGGCCAAGTAAAGGGTGGCTGCCTCAGTTTCTTCTGACTTGGGGATGGGATCCCTCCTCTACCTTCCTAAGGCCCTGCCTGTCCCCCTAACGGAGGGACTCTGCAGGAGTCTAGGGCTGCCACCTGTTCCCCAGTCCCCATCCAGCTAGCTCAGACACCTGGTGGTAATGCTGTCTCTTGGTCATTTTGGTATTTACAAGTGTGGACAGAAGTTTCAGCCTTGACATTGCTGGTTTTTACCCTACAATAGTTTCCTTTGCTATTTCAGCCTGCATGTGGCTGAGCCTGGGCAGGGAATACACCAAAAAAAGCGTGTTTTCTTCCAGAAGCCTTTTGTTGTTGTTGTTCTGGCATGCTCTGCCCCCAAGCAGGACTGGTTCCTACCTGGGGCCTTGACAGGGCCCTTGAAAGATGCTAGTGCTCTACGCTGCTTGTCTTGGCATCTCCCCAGAGTTCTGTGAACATTCGGTTTGCTTCAGTATCAGCACAGGGCCTGTCACAGTGGGTCCTTAATGGGTGGTTGTTGACTGACTGGATGATTTAAATACATGAATGAATGACTGAAATTAGTGAATGAGTGAAAAGGCACCTGGCAGTCAGTCTTGGTACCTGGTCCTAGTCAACAGCTGACTTTCTGCAGTCTTTGACATGTTCCTTCTCCAGCCATTCATAAATTGACAGGCTGGAGTAGCCAAGCCAACTTCATGAACAAATGCCAGGAGGTAGAAATGGCCGAGTGAAAGTCAATAGCGAGTGGTGGAGATTGCTGCATGTGGGCAAGTGTTCAGAGTCGCAGCATATTTAAGTGTTGAATTGAACAAAAAAAATGTTTTCCAGTCTGACATCTTACAATTTGACATCTCCCATCCTCTGGTTCACACTTGGCAAGTCCAAAGAAGAGTTTGATAGATTATTTTTAAAATATGTTTATTGATTTTAGAGAGAAAGAGGAAGGAAGAAAGAGAGAAACATTGATGGGAAAGAGAAACATTGAAATGAAAGAGAAACCTCAATTGGCTGCCTCCAATATGTGCCCTGACTGGGGATCGAACCCACAACCCAGGTATGTGCCCTGATCGGGAATCAAACCCCCACCTTCTGGTGCATGGGATGATGCTCCAACCAACTGAGTCACAATGACCAGGGTAAATTTGACATATTAAACATTAAATGAGCTAAAGACCTTTTCTAGGGAGCTGTTGATAGCAAGTCTGTTAGTTGCCTCTGAAGCTGTCCACAAGTTACCAGGCTGCTAGTAAATGGGCAAGGACCAGCCACTGTCTGGGAGACCAAACTAATGCCCTGGACACACTCAGATCCTAGAAATTTTGTGATGTTTTCAAGGCAGGGAAAACTGGCTGCAGAGCGAATCAGGGGAGTCATGTGCAGGGTCCTGCATGAACATTAGTCAGCCAGGACATGGCCTCTGCAGGGCTTCAAGAAGTGTTTACCCTAAACAGTTTTGCCCAGAGATGAGCTCAGAGATGATCAGCAGAGTGAGTGGGTAAAGGACTGTAAAGTGCACGTGGCGCCCAGCAGGATGCTTTAAAATAGCTAGGGATGAAATTGGTCCAGGAGGACCCCGCCTTGAATGGGGGTGGGGAGGGGGCAAGGCCTGGATATTTTTAGTTTGGTGGAAGCAGATCGGTAATTTCAGAGTCAGGCATTTCTCATTTTTTCACTTACTCTCCCTAACAGTTCTCTGCGAAAGGTGGTCTCAGTCGCATTTTACAAACGGGGAACCTGAGGTTCTGAGAGGTCATCTGACCTCCCCGATGTCACACAGTGGGCACATGATAGAGCCATCATTTGAAGCCAACTCAGTCTGTGAAGCTTGCAGCTGTCAACATACAGGTGTCCCACACAGTCAGGCAGTGTGAGTCCCCTTTAGTTGCCATGGAGATTGCATATTTCTGTAATTACACTACTGTAACCTGCAAACATGTCTAGATTCTTCAAGGAATCAGTTAGGGCAACAGAAGAATTCCAGTTTTCTAACTAAAAGTCACTTCCAGATGTTTGGGATTTCCTTGTCATCTCACAGGGTGCCTAATAGCCTTGATTAGCCTTGTGTACAAGGTTGCCGCAGTAGACTCAATCTACCCTTCGAGGGCAACGTTCTTCCACTAAGATTAAACACTCACGCGGCAAGTTCTGGCAGTGGCATCCCGCAGGTGACAGGGGGAAAGAATGTTCCCAGCACTTGGCTTCTAGCTCTGCACAGGCACCTCTATTTGCTTGGGAATCAATCTCAGGCTCTCCCCCACTCCTCAGAGGAAGGACAGATGGGACAGGCCAGGCAGGCACAGGCAGGGTCCTCCGCTCCCTTCCGTGTCTCCCACATTTGGCCTGGGCTGCTCTGAAGGACTCATGTCCCCGGAAGCCCCTCTGAGTCACTGTCCATTTCATCTGGGTCTGGTCTTCTCAGGGCTCCGTACCCCAAAGGACAGTGGCTCAGAGCTGTGAGCACTGCATTCCTGCCCCTCCTCCTTTTCCCACAGGCCAGGCTGTGTCTTCCTTTTATTTGTGTACATTAAATGTCTGACCTTCCCTACTGCACCCCTCAAAGAAGCTGAGACTTCTGGGGCTTGCCCTTCCTGAGCATAAAGAGGGACTCGGTTAGGTGGCTGGGCACATGACTTGAGTTTTTCTTCCTGGTTGACTCTTAAGTACAAGTGTATAATTTTGTGTGAGATTTTTTTCTTTACCTCTTTTTGGGGGGTGGGGGGTATTGGGCAGGTGAAAAGTAGAGGAAAAGGGTGAGGGACAAGGATCTGGAAGGGCCAGCCCTCTTGCATTTCTGGAAGGTGAGGGGTTCACCTTGCCAAGGGAATTCTAGGTGGGAGCCCTACACAGCACAGGAATGGTCACCGTGGACTTGTTCACACAGCCCACATAGCTGCCAAGTCTGCAAGGCTATTCAGAAACCTCTCTATTCCTCCCCTCTCTACCTTGCCCACTGCCCTGCCTTAATTCTAGCATATTCTATCTCC